>SKCR01004954.1:0-65023 GCA_019454045.1 Zanthoxylum bungeanum | reverse complement strand
ACTGCCGAACTCAATGGAGGACGAAAATGGCTTGTGTTCTTCTTCGCATCAAAACCGACCATTGTGAGTATATTCCGCACCTCCTATGTTGTGTATTCATGCGTTTTCTTGCTTGATTTGTTGATCTTGGGACATATATTAGAACTCAACAGGGTGAACCTCCATGGAAGCTCCAAGCTTGTGTTGATTCCTTGCTCATGAAAACACTTCCCTATCTCCTTGGTATATCTCCAATGGTGTGCTAGCACTTATGATGTTCTTTGCCACAAAAATCATCACATCTCTTCCTTCCTCATTCGGTCAAACCAGAAGAAAAACAGAAGAAATATGGCCATTCGGCCGAGAGAGAAGAAGAAGAGCATTTGGCTCCATAAACGTGAAGAGAGAGAGAGAAAATAATAAAGTGTATTAGGTTTTTTATATTTCCAAAATTATTAACCATTTACCACTTTTTAATTTCAAAAAGACAAGCATTAAATGCTTTCAATCATCTCACATCAACTCACTTCAATCAATAAAATGTCACATCACTCAAAGTGAAATGTGATTTGACGCTTGATGTGACTTGCGATTTGACGCTTGATTTGACTTGCGTGCCGCACTCGAATTCGAAATGCGAATGCGCTCGGCAATAATCCCGGGCTCGGGTTCGCTAATTCCAAATTAACGATTTTTCTGTTGTGACGTAATTAAACGATTACGCCTAGCGAAATCACTATTCAAGTCCCTAACGAATTAATTCTAAATTAACGCATTCCCCCGAATTAAAATCTAATTTTAATTCCGCGTCGAAATCCAATTTCGTTTAATATATCAAATATATTATTTTATCGATTAATTCCAAATTAATCGTTCTCTCTCCTTAATTGATATTTTATCCCAGATAAAATATCTCCGTAATTAATCCCAGATTAATTTTCTCTCTCATTTAATTAATCCCAGATTAATTGAAGTGCGAGTCATACGTCATCGGTGAATCTTCGGGAAGCGACCAATGAGATCCCGGATATGTTGGCAGTAAATCGGGTCATCGGACTATCCGAACATGTAAGTACCTAGTACTACGTTTACACCGATTCACAAGACAGGTTGGCTTCTAGCAAAGTGTCATGCCTACCCAATTCTCCAGAAACATGCTTACAGGAATAAGCGATCTATATTAGGCGTAGTATATGTGGTATTGCATATTTCTGTCCAGTATCGGATGATCACGTTCTAGGCCTGGGGTTGGAATGTGTATGCCCCGTACGAAGCACATGTCGGATGTCTGGTAACTAGTCTCTATATCGGATAACTATGACCTAGTCAAATTATCCCGATGACTGCAGTACTTAAGAGAACCAGTACCGTATCCTACATGACAATCATCTCGATATGACTGGAGTGACACTTCCGTCTTGACATAACACCCAACACACTACGATTCTCAATATACCCAGTATTGGCGTACACAGAACCTGTTAAAGCCCTGGACGACCGCAACCAAAGTATATTGATTGTCGCAAGTATTAGCGGTGCAAGTCTCAAGTTAAGACCAAATACACCTACCCTGATTTCGGACTTCCATAGACATATAGTCATACTACCAATGGAATTCGGAGGGGCTCTATCTAGAGCGAAGCTGTTTCCCGTACCATCGGTAAAAAACAACCTCCTATTACACTTGCATGAGTATCCTATACCCAAATATATGAGAACTATACCGTTGTGCCCTCACAACTCGCACAAGTGTAATACTAGTCTTTTACGTATTTATCGATGTCCAATCTCGATAATACTCTGACTAGGGATATTTAATGATTTATCCTTCGTGGAATGAGACTGTCTCATATCATTCTCCGTCCAGAAACAAATCATAGGGACCTCAGTAATTTGAGCCAACAGTACATAGTTCGGGTGTAAGACACTCGAGTGAGTGGCTATAGGCCAAGTGGGAGATTGTTAGACAATTATGACCCATAACGTCACTATTTGTACAGATCATGTGTTGTTGTACAAATTAACTATGTGACAAAGGAGATTGCACTCTTATCATTTGTGATTAGATCACCTAGATGTATAAATGATGAGAGGTCCTTGTGATTTGTTCCTGGACGGAGAATGATATGAGACAGTATCAGTCCACGAATGATAAATCATTAAATATCCCTAGTCAGAGCATTGTCGAGATTGGACATCGATAATGCGTAAAAGACTGTGAGGGCACAACGGCATAGTTCTCATATATTTGGGTATAGGATACTCATGCAAGTGTAATAGGAGGTTGTGTTTCACCGATGGTACGAGAAACAGCTTCGCTCTGGATAGACCCTCTCGGAATTCCATTGGTAGTATGACTATGTGTCTATGGAAGTCCGAAATCAGGGTAGGTGTATTTGGTCTTAACTTGAGACTTGCACCGCTAATACTTGCGACAATCAATATACTTTAGTTCCGGTCGTCCAGGGCTTTAATAGGTTCTGTGTACGCCAATGCTGGGTATATTGAGAATCGTAGTGTGTTGGGTGTGATGTCAATACGGAAGTGTCACTCCAGTTATATGGAGATGATGGTCACATAGGATACGGGACTGGTTCTCTTAAATACTGCAGCTATCGGGATAAAATGACAAGGTCATATTTATCCGATTATAGAGACTAGTCACCAGACATCCGACATATGCTTCGTACGGGGCAGACACAATTCCAGCCCCAGGCCTAGCACGTGATCATCCGATACTGGACATAAATACGCAATACTACGTATACTACGGCTGATACAGATCTTTTATTCCTGTAAGGATATTTCCGGAGAATTGGACAGGCATGGCGTTTTGCTAGAGGCCAATCTTGTCTTGTAAATCGGTATAAACGTAGTATGAGGTACTTAGGTGTTCGGATAGTCTGACGACCGAATTTACTGCCAACATATCCGGGGATCTCATGGGTCGCTTCCCAAATATTCACCGATGACGTATAACTCGCACTCTAAATTAATATGGTATTAATTAGAAGAGAGAGAGAAAATTAATCTGAGATTAATTGCGGAGATATTTTATCTGGTATAAAATATCAATTAAAGAGAGATAACGATTAATTTGGAATTAATCGAGAAATTAATATATTTGATATATTAAATGAAATTGGATTTCGACGCGGAATTAAAATTAGATTTTAATTCGGGTGTGAACGGATTAATTTAGAATTAATTCTTTAGCGATGTGAATAGTGATTTCGCTAGGCGTAATTATTTAATTACGACGCAACGGAAAATTCGTTAATTTGGAATTAGCGAACCCGAGCCCGAGATTATTTGCGAGCGCATTCGCATTTCGAATTCGAGTGCGGCACGCAAGTCAAATCAAGCGTCAAATCGCTAGTCGCATCTAGCGTCACATCAAGCGTCAAATCATGTCACTTTGAGTGATGTGACCATTGATTGATTGATGGTAGTTGTTGGAGTTGTTGGAAAGTTTTGCCTTTGACTTTTTGGAAGCCAAAAAGTGGTAAATCAATTAATTTATTTTTGGAAAATATATAAGTGTATTTGATACACAAAATCCACACAACTAACACATATCTCTCCTTCTCTTTTTCTCTCTATTATTCACGCCCAAGGGGCTGCAATTGCTCACTGGTTTCTCCAAAATGCCGAGCAGTGAGGGAAGCAAGAGTGTGATTTTGTGGCAAAATCACAAGTGCTAGCACACTTACGAGACATGCGAAGGTGATAGGGAAGTCCACCCATGAGCTGGGAATCGTTCGACGAAGCTTGGAGCTTGACGAAGGACCAAAACGGAGCAGAAAACAGTGAGGTGTAGCAGCTCACTTCCGAACCAGTGAATAGGCAGAATCTGAATTTTTGTTGCCTCCGCGTCGCTCAACCGATCGATGTGAGTATTCCGCAACTTTTTCGATTTATATTCTCACTTGATTCATGCTTATTATTGATCTTGGGACCTTAATAGAAACCAACAATGGCATCTAGAGCAAGTTTTGAGCATGAAAAAGTTTAGGGTTAAAATTTGGGCAAATTGATTTTGAGCATGAATTTGTGAAATTGGATGAATGAATATGCTTAAATGTGTTTGAATTGAAGTTGGATTGGATCAATTTCAAGAAAAAAATGTTTGGAACATTTTTCCCCAAATATTTCGGCTTGGCCGATTATAGTGCCCTAATGTGTTCTTGGTGAATTTTGATTTTTTGATTCATTGGATGTGTTGGAAATCATTTGGGGATATTGATTTAATGTTGATTTGGATTTAATTGGATTGAATTTGAATTGAACATAAATTCCCCTCCAAAGCCGAGAGTTGTAGCATGTAAATTGGATTTGATTTTAATCAAAATGTGTTGGACATGTGATGATGTAATTGAGCATGATTAGTTTTGTTAATTGATGTTTTAGAAATGTTAATTTGGGTAATTAATCATGTTATACACTTTGATAATTAAATTGGGAAAATTGGATTTTTGGAATTTAATTATTTGGGCCTTAAAATTGGATTTGGGCTTTAAGTGTTGTAATTGGGCTTGTTGGGCTTTGTTGTACAAAGTTGGGTTAAGGCAAATTGGATTGGATCCAATTGGGCCCAAAACCACCTCCATAAAGCCCAAATGCGACTTAATGGACCTTTAAAGTTTAATTGGGCCTAATGGGCCAAGATTGTTTGAATCGCGAGAGCTTTGTTCCATATTGGTGTCTTGTCTAAGTTGTGGTTTGTTGGCCAAAGTCAAGACCACTTCTTGTCCATAAACATTGATTACGAAGCTTTCCATGGTCAATGGGTCGCGCTTGACTGGGATCACTAAGTTTGTTGCGCCAAAGCCAAGGCTTAGTTGATTCAGAGGAAAAAAGGTTAGGTAATACATTGGGTGTATTGGCATATATAAGATATATGTTTCAGACTTGGATGTCCCCCTACCGGATCTAGGAATTGGATTGGATCCAATCGATCTTAGAGATCTACCTAGTTAATTATCATACAATTTGTTGGCCAAAGTCAAGATTGTGTGATATTAACGGGATCCTAGCCCACTAGGAACGCGGTTTCTCGAGTACTCGACAGAGGGTTAGAGACTCGCCGAAAAATAGTGGGAGGCAAGAATTGAATTTGCAATATTCGTTTAATTACTTGCCAAACGCTCTCAAAACAAATATCAATAGTCAAAGAAATTAAATGTTAGTTGGACTAATGTTTAAATGTTGTTTTAATAAATAGTTGGACTATATATTCAAACTATTCATTTATAGTTGATTTTATAATTGGATTATAGTAATCAATATAATTGATTTTAATCTATTAAATTATAGTTGATTAAATAGTTGGACTATTGTAATCATTATAATAATTAATACCTAAATCATTGATTAAATAGTTGGACTATTAAAATCAAGATTAAATTGAAAGATTAACGTTTAATACATAATCCTAGGGAAAATGTATTTAAATAGTTTAATTTTCAAATTGGGAATTAAATTTCAGGATGGTCCTGGAAAAATAATAAGTTACTTTATTTGATAAAATAACATATTATGCCTAAGCCCGGAGTTAAGCAAATAGTCGAGCATAATCTTTGGAAGATTTATGTAATGATAACTTTTGTGCTTAATCCATTAAGCTTGTCGCAGTAGACTCCTTAATTTCTGAATCAGAACTAAGGATTAGATCCTTAAAGTATGATAATGAAATTGAAGGATCTTCATAAATCTATATTTAGATTTTAGAAGTACTAAATTGTAATAAATAATTCTTGGAGAATTAATGACTATTCTCAAGGAGATAAAGTCAAAATTTGCAATAAGGCAAGTAGCGCAAGGCGCACTTTACTTCGATATTCTAGAAACCCGAGGCTTGGCCAAAGGCTTCTGGAATATGAAAAGGGCAAAAGCAAAATCATCATAATCTTCTGGGAAGATAAAAGACATATCCCAAAATGTCTGGCTAAATTGTGGCAAACGGGATCGTGGAAGCGTGACTGCCGTTTGAACAAAACAGACATGAAGGAATTGAAGACTAGCAAGGCTCTGACTTCAAATATGTTTGTCATAAATATATTCACTACTAGTGTTGAAATTGGATTTTAAATACGTTGTGTTGTAAATAAATATATATTGATGTTCAGAATCTGTTTTGAACAGGATAATGACATCAATGGAGATTTATCTACAAATTGGAAACGGGACGAAAGTCGATGTTTTAACCGTAGATACCTAAGTTTAGGAACTACCTTCGGGTGTGTACCTAATTTGGAAACTGTTATAATGTAACTAGTTTGACTAGATATTCATCTTTATATCAGTGTTTGACCCGCTGCGGGTGAACCTTTATATTCTAGAACACTAAAGTGTTTTAATATATAAAGATGATATTGAGATAAACACATTAGATGTGAAAACATAATTTATATTTTGAATATAAATAAATCTCAAATATAACATGACAAACAAATAGCTCAAACTGATTTGATCAGAAGAAATAATTGTGGCATTGTAGTCTGGGACACAATTAAACAAAAAATGTATATCCACACTTTCGAAGAGTGGGTACTCGGACTGATTTGATCCCAATCAAATAAAGTCTATGAATCTAGTTTATTGGGCAAAGTGCCTAAAACATATTTACTTGGTAAAAGTGTAAATGCCACCGACCTGTTAGCCCTAGATCATAGTGAAGTAAGTGGGCCCATGTCTAGCTAGGCTAGAGGTGGAGATGAATATTTCGTGACCTATACGGATGTGGCATCGCGTCATGGTTATGTGTTTCTATTGAAACACAATTAAGAAACTTTTACAGTTTCCACACGAAATAGACAAACAAATCGACTAAAGTAGTAAATCATCATGGTAAGACCGTAATGAAAATACATAAGCAATAAGTTTCTTATATACTTGAAAGATTATAGTATTCTTTCAATGAGGACTCCTCCCGGAACACGTCAGTTTGACGGTGTGTCCGAACTGAGTAACCGAATTTTGTTGGACATGATAAGGTTAATCATAAGTCACTCTGAGCTACTATTTCCTTCAACGGATAAGTATTAATAGTGCAAAACTTATTTTGAATAAGATTCCATAAAAATCTGTTTGACAGATATCATATTAGATATGAACAGGAAAGAAACCAAGTTTCTCATTCTTGTAGATTTGGGAATGCTTGGCATATGTTTGGATGATACCAAACTAAAACCCAAATTGGATAAGTGCCAATTGTAGGTTATCCTAGGGATACCAAAATATTGTACTTATACAACTCACAAGAGAACAATTAGATTGTTTCTCACCATGCGGATTTCCTAAGAGGAATACCGATATGCAGTGGTAAGTGGGAGGATAGTAAAACTCGATGAAAATCTGAGTAATACTATTCCAGGCACCGAATCCTAATGGAACATAAATAGTTCATCATGGATGAAACTATTGCCATTAATCTTCAAATACACAAGAACCACGTAAGTCGGAGAGAGTCAGAAAATAACCTGGGGTATGGGTTTCTGATCTCACCTCATAAAGATGTCTATCTTATTGAGGTATACCAACTGACTACGTACGAGGAAGTGATACAAGGTATCGACTCCCTGTTATGACAAAGTGTCATGAGTCCGAAATGGATTCCATCTAAATCAACTTAGTTTAGAACTAGTTGATGTACCGCAAGGCATTGTGCCTATTAGTACTTATAAGTCTTCAAGGAAGACATACATGGATGGCAACATACCAACGTACTAAGCTAGGCTTGTAGTGGAAAGGTATCGTTATCAACATTGTGTTGATTACGATTCAACCTTTTACCTATTGCCCCGGTAAATCCATTTGGATAATGCTTGCTAATGCTGGATGTTTCATTAATGAAATATGTTAGCTTAACGGGAAATCTCTTTCCTAAAAGGAAACCTTTCGGAGGATGTTTATAACATCCTGACGGTTTTGTCGTACCAAAACTAGCAAACAAGGTTTGCAGGTTATTCGATCCATGTTTGGATTGAAGCAAGCATAGGTTCTTGGAATTATCGTTTTGATGTAATCATAATGGAGTATGATTTAATTCAAAACGAAAATGATTCTTGTGTATATAAGGAGGTTAGTAGGAGCGCAATGACAGTGGCTGTCCTATAAAATAATGATAATACGTCATTTCTTGGAAATGATATTCCCATAAAATAACTATCGGCGAAAGCGTGGCTTTCGAAAACTCTCTGTGGAATCATACATTGAAAAATGTACGCTACCTGGTGTCTCATACGCTTTGAGCATATGAATTCACAAACATGCCAATCCAAGTGATAGTCACTAGATTGATGTTAAGAACATCCGTTAGTATCTTAGAGAACTAATGATGTTGTCTTAGTCTATGGAGAAGGATAACTTGAAGTGACTGGGATCACTACTGCAAGTTTCCTAAACCGATACAATGACTATAAGTCATAAACGGTACTACACAATTTGAATAACGGTACAGTGAGCTGGAAATCTTCCAAGCAAGATACTGTTACCGAATAAACAATAAATGTGGGTTAATTGCTGCAGCTGAGGTGGCAATAGAAGCCTTCTGGGTCGATAATAAATCTAATTAGATTAGATATAGTTCTGTTAGCAGCTGAGCTAGGCGTCAGCACAGGCTAAAGAATTAATGGTCTTATCAACGATCCAGATAATACTTTATACTATCTATATCTAATCGATCCGTTCGGTTCATACATCGTGACGATGTGATGATCGAATAAATCGCGTCAGATGATAACCATGCAAATCCAGCTCTTCCTCTGAAGCTTAGCCTCAGCCTATCTGCAGATTCTGACCGTATATAGTTCGGGTGTAAGACACTAGAGTGACTGGCTATAGACCAAGTGGGAGATTGTTGGACAATTATGACCCATAACGTCTCTATTTGTACAGATCATGGTGTTGTTGTACAAATTAACTATGTGACAAATGAGATTGCACTCTTATCATTTGTGATTAGATCACCTAGATGTATAAATGATGAGAGGTCATTGTGATTTGTTCCTGGCCGGAGAATGATATGAGACAATATCAGTCCACGAAGGATAAATCATTAAATATCCATAGTCAGAGCATTGTCGAGATGGACATCGATAAATGCGTAAAAGACTAGTATTACACTTGTGCGCGTTGTGAGGGCACAACGACATAGTTCTCATATATTTGGGTATAAGATACTCATGCAAGTGTAATAGGAGGTTGTGTTTCACCGATGGTACGAGTAGTAACAGCTTCGCTCTGGATAGACCCCCTCGAAATTCCATTGGTAGTATGACTATGTGTCTATGGAAGTCCGAAATCAGGGTAGGTGTATTTGGTCTTAACCTGAGATTCGCACCGTTAATAACTGCGACAATCAATATACTTTGGTTGTGGTCGTCCAGGGCTTTAACATGTTCTGTGTACGCCAATGCTGGGTATATTGAGAATCGTAGTGTGTTGGGTGTGATGTCAAGACGGAAGTGTCACTCCAGTCATATGGAGATGATGGTCACGTAGGATACGGGACTGGTTCTCTTAAATGCTGCAGCTATCGGGATAAAATGACAAGGTCATGTTTATTCGATTATAGAGACTAGTCACCAGACATCCGACATGTGCTTCGTACGGGGCAGACACAATTCCAGCCCCAGGCCTAGCACGTGATCATCCGATACTGGACAGAAATACGCAATACTACGTATACTACGCCTAATACAGATCCTTTATTCCTGTAAGGATATTTCCGGAGAATTGGGCAGGCATGGCGTTTTGCTAGAGGCCAACCTTGTCTTGTAAATCGGTATAAACGTAGTATGAGGTACTTACGTGTTGGATAGTCCGACGACCGAATTTACTGCCAACATATCCGGGGATCTCATGGGTCGCTTCCCAAAGATTCATCGATGTCGTAAAACTCGCACTCTAAATTAATCTGGGATTAATTAGAAGAGAAAGAAAATTAATCTGTGATTAATTGCGAAGATATTTTATCTGGGATAAAATATCATTTAAATAGAGATAACGATTAATTTGGAATGAATCGAGAAATTAATATATTCGATATATTAAACGAAATTGGATTTCGACGCGGAATTAAAATTAGATTTTAATTCGGGCGAATGAATTAATTTAGAATTAATTGTTAGTGATGTGAATAGTGATTTCACTAGGCGTAATCATTTAATTACGACACAACGGAAAATTCGTTAATTTGGAATTAGCAAACCCGAGCCCTATATTATTTGCGAGCGCATTCGTATTTCGAATTCGAGTGTGGCACGCAAGTCAAATCAAGCGTCAAATCGCTAGTCGCATCTAGCGTCACATCAAGCATCAAATCATGTCACTTTGAGTGATGTGACCATTGATTGATTGATGGCATTGTTGGAGTTGTTGGAAAGTTTTCCCTTTGACTTTTTGGAATCCAAAAAGTGGTAAATCAATTATTTATTTTTGGAAATATATAAGTGTATTTGATACACAAAATCCACACAACTAACACATATCTCTCCTTCTCTTTTTCTCTCTATTATACACGCCCAAGGGGCTACAATTGCTCACTGGTTTCTCCTCCAAAATGTCGAGCAGTGAGGGAAGTAAGAGTTTGATTTTGTGGCAAAATCACAAGTGTTAGCACACTTACGAGACATGCGAAGGTGATAGGGAAGTCCACCCATGAGCCGGGAATCGTTCGACGAAGCTTGGAGCTTGACGAAGGACCAAAACCGAGCAGAAAACAGTGAGGTGTAGCAGCTCACTGCCGAACCAGTGAAGAGGCAGAATCTGAATTTTTGTTGCCTCCCATCGCTCAACCGATTGATGTGAGTATTCCGCAACTTCTTTGATTTATATTCGCATTTGATTCATGCTTATTATTGATATTGGGACCTAATAATAGAAACCAATACAAGTCTCAGGTTAAGACCAAATACACCTACCCTGATTTCGGACTTCCATAGACACATAGTTATACTACCATTGGAATTCCGATGGGGTCTATCGAGAGCGAAGCTGTTTCCCGTACCATCGGTAAAACACAACCTCCTATTACACTTGCATGAGTATCCTATACCCAAATATATGAGAACTATGTCGTTATGCCCTCACAACGCACACAAGTGTAATACTAGTCTTTTACGTATTTATCGATGTCCAATCTTGATAATACTCTGACTAGGGATATTTAATGATTATACCTTCGTGGAATGATACTGCCTCATATCATTCTCAATCCAGGAACTAATCATATCGACCTCCTATTATTTATACATCTAGGTGATCTAATCGCAAATGATAAGAGTGCAATCTCCTTTGTCACATAGTTAATTTGTACAACAACACCATGATATGTACAAATAGTGACGCTATGGGTCATAATTGTCCAACAATCTCCCAATTGGCCTATAGCCAGTCACTCGAGTGTCTTACACCAGAACTATGTACGGTTGGCTCAAACTGTTGAGAAATGCTTTCGTCAGGGGATTTGTATGATTATCATCTGATGTGATTTATTCGATCATCACATCGCCACAATGTATGATCCGAACGAATCAGATAAATAGTCGAAGTATTTATCTGGATCGTTGATGAGACTATTAATTCTTTAGCCTGTGCTGACGCCTAGCTCAGGTGCTAACAAAACTATATCTAATCTAATTAGATTTATTATCGACCCAAATGGCTTCAATTGCTGCCTCAGCTGCAGCAATAACCCGCATATGTTGTTTATTCGGTAACAGTATCTTGCTTGGAAGATTTCTAGCTCACTGTTCCGTTATTCAAACTTATACTACCGTTTGCGACTTATAGTCGTTTTTATCGGTTTAGGAAACTTCTACAGTGATCCCAGTCAATTCAAGTTCTCCTTCTCCATAGATTAAGACAACATCCTTAGATCTCTAAGATACTAAGTATGTTCTTAACATCAATCCAGTGACTATCACTTGGATTGGCCTGTTTGTGAATCCATATGCTCAAAGCGTATGAGACATAAGGTCGCGTACATTTTTCAATGTACGATTTCTCGGAGAGTTTCATGAAAGCCAAGCTTTCACCGATAATTATTTTGGGAATATCATTTCCAAGAAATGACATATTATGATTATTTATAGGACATTATTGTCAGTGCGCTCCCATTAACCCTCTTATCTACACAAGAATCATTTACATTTTGAATTAAATCATAAATCATTATGATTTCATCAAAACGATAATTACAAGAACCTAATGCTTACTTCAATCCAAACATGGATCGAATAACCTGCAAACCTTGTTTGCTAGTTATGGTACGACAAAACCGACAGGATGTTGTAAACATCCTCCAAAAGGTTTCCTTTTCAGGAAAGCGATTTTCCTGTTAAGCTGTCATATTTCATAAATGAAACATGCAGCATTAGCAAGCATTATCCAAATGGATTCATCATGACAACAGGTAAAATTTTGAATCTTAATCGACACAATGTTGATAATGATACATTTCCGCTAAAACCCTAGCTTTACACGTTGGAATGTTGCCATCCATGTATGTCTTCTTTGAAGACTAATATAGTACCAATAGGCACAATGCCTTGTGGTACATCAACTAGTATCCAAACTAAGTTGATATACATGGAATCCATTTCGGACGTTATGACACTTTGTCATAATAGGGAGTCGATACCTTATATCACTTCCTCATACATAGTGAGTTGGTATACCTCAAAAGATAGACATCTTTACGAGGTGAGATCAGAAACCCATACCCCAGGTTATTTTCTGACTCTCTCTGATCTACACGGCTCTTGTGTATTCGAAGATTATTGGTAATAGTTTCATCATTGATGAACTATTTGTGTTCCATTAGAAATCGATGCCTGGAACAGTATTACTCCGATTTTCATCGAGTTTTACTATCCTCCCACTTACCACTGGATATAGGTATTCCTCTTAGGAAAACCGCATGGTGAGCAACAATCTAATTGTTCTCTTGTGAGTTGTATAAGTATAATACTTTGGTATCCATAGGATAACCTACAATTTGGCACTTATCCGATTTGTGTTTTAGTTTGGTATCATCCAAACATATGCCTAGCATTCCCAAATTATCAGGAATGTGAAACCCTGTTTCTTTCCCGTTCATATCTAATATGAAATATGTCAAACAGATTCTTATGGAACCATATTCAAAATAAGTTCTACACTGTTTAAAGCGTATCTGTTGAAGGAAATGGTAGCTCAGAGCGACTTCGTGATTAACATTATCATGTCTAATAAAATTCGCTTACTCAGTTCGGACACATCGTCAATTTGACGTGTTCCGGGAGGAGTCCTCATTGAAAGAATACTATACTCTTTAAGTATATTAGAAAATTATTGCTTAAGTATTTTCCATTACGGTCTTACCGTGACGTTTAATACTTTAGCCGATCTATTTGTCTACTTCGTGTCGAAACTAAAAAATGTTTCTGATTTGTGTTCTTCAAAAGAAACACATAACCATAACGAGATGCCACATCCGTAAAGGTCATGAAATATTCATATCCACCTCTAGCCTAGCTAGACATGGGCCCACTTGCTTCACTATGAAATAGGGCTTACAGATCGGTGACATTTGCACTTTTACCAAGTAAAGGTGTTATAGGTACTTTGCCTAATAAACTAGATTCGTAGACTTTATTTGATTGGAATCAAATTATCCGAGTACCCACTCTTCAAAAGTGTGGATATACGAGTCTTGCTTAATTGTGTCCCAGACAACAATGCCACAAATTAGTTTCTTCTGATCAAATCCGTTCGAACTATTTGTTTGTCACGTTATACGTATGAGATTTTATTTATATTCAAAATATAAACTCTGTTATTCACATCTAATATGTTTATCTCAATATCATCTTTATATAATGAAACACTTTAGTGTTCTAGAATATAAAGGTACACCCGCAGCGGGTTATACACTGATATAGAGATAATGTTCTAGTCAAACTAGTTACATTATAACAGTTTCCAAATTTAGGTACACACCCGAAGGTAGTTCCTAAACTTAGGTATCTACGGTTAAAACAGCGACTTTCGTCCCGTCTTCAATTCACAAATTAAATCTCAATCTAAAGTCATTATCCTGCTCATAGCTGATTCTGAACATCAGTATATATTTATGTACCACACTAAGTATTTAAAATCCAATTTCAATACTAGTAGTGAACATAATTATGACAAACATATTTGAAGTCGGAACCTTGCCCGGTCTTCAATTCCTTCATTTATGCTTTGTCCAAACGGCAGTCATGCTTCCGCGATCCCGTTTGCTACATTTAGGCAGACATTTTGGGATTTGTCCTTTATCTTCCCATAAGATTATAATGATTTTGTCTTTTCCCTTTTCAACACTCCAGAAGCCTTTGGACAAGCCAGGGTTTCTAGAATATCGAAGTAAGGTGCGCCTTGCGCTACTTGCCTAATTGCAAAGTTTGACTTTATCTCATTGAGAATAGTCATTAACTCTCCAAGAGTTATTTATTGCAATTTAGTACTTCTAAAATCTAAAGATAGATTTATAAAGATCCTTCAATTTCTTTATCATACTTTAAGGATCTAATCCTTAGTTCTGATTCAAAAATTAAGGAGTCTACTACGACAAGCTTAATGGATTAAGCACTAAAATTATCATTACATAAATCTTCCAAAGATTATGCTCGACTATTTGCTTAACTCCGGGCTTAGGCCTAATATGTTATTTTATCAAATAAAGTAACTTATTAGTTTCCAGGACCATCCTGAAATTTTATTCCCAATTTTGAAAATTAAACCATTTAAATACATTTTCCCTAGGATTATGTTTTAAATGTCAATCTTTCAATTTTATCTTGATTCTAATAGTCCAACTATTTAATCAACGATTTAGGTACTATTTATTATAATGATTATTATAGTCCAACTATTTAATCAACTATAATTTAATAGATTAAATTAATATTGATTACTATAATCCAATTATAAAATCAACTATAAATGAATAGTTTGAATATAGTCCAACTGTTTTAAAACAACGATTAAATATTAGTCCAACTAACATTTAATATATTTGACGAATGATATTTGTTTGAGCGCGTATGGCAAGTAATTAAATGAATATTTCAAATTCAATTCTTGCCTCCCACTATTTTTCGGTGAGCCTCTAACCCTCTGTCGAGTACTCGGGAAACTGTGATTCCTAGCGGGCTAGGATCCCGTCAAATATCACACAATCTTGACTTTGGCCAACAAATTGTATGATAATTAACTAGGTAGATCTCTAAGATCAATTGGATCTAATCCAATTCCTAGATCCAGTAGGGGGACATCCAAGTCCGAAACATATATCTTATATATGCCAATATATCCAATATATTGCATAACCTTTTTCCTCTGAATCAACTAAGCCTTGGCTTTGGCACAACAAACTTAGTGATCCCAGTCAAGCGCGACCCATTGACCATGGAAAGCTTTGTAATCAATGTCGATGGACAAGAAGTGGTCTTGAATTTGGCCAACAAACCACAACTTGGACAAGACACCAATATGGAACAAAGCTCTCGTGATTCAAGCACATCCTCGACGGACAAAGGCCTTGACTTTGGCCAACAAACCAATGCCAGTCTCGGATCTTGAGTGAGAGTCACTCAATGGAAGGAAAGACGCTTAATATTGTTTGAGGGTTTTTCGAGTGCAAATTGGCAACCAATTTATTATCTTTGTTAAGGTATCATCATCATACACCCTTAAAAAAGCATTCTAAACACATAATAAAGCGCGTATAATAAAATAATAATGATATGCGGATGGATACTTTACACATTGATCCAAGATCAAATCTCTCCATTTCTCTCTCCCACTAGCACATGTATCACTTCTACCCGTTACACTACACTTCTAAAGAAACCTCATTTATATTGAGGGGAATAGGTGAGAAGAGAATACAAAGAATATGGAGGTAATAAGGCTGGACACGCAGGTCCAATTAATAAATCCAAATTTATTGCAACAATTTCTAAAATTGCCCCACCCATCTAATATCCATCTGATATACATTATTCATGCATCACAACCATGTATTCACACAAGCATGTTATCAATCAATCTAATCAAATTAATTAATCTGATAATTAGTGATCATCTAATGTTCAAACAACGATTTGATTTTGCTCGAGTCAAACTCGTTTTGCGAATAAGTACTTAAAGTACGAATTCTCGAATTAAATTAAACTACATAATTAAATCCAATTCAATTTTTATTTAATACTAATTCACTATTTAATTCCAAATTAAATACTACACTTTATTAGTGAACCTTTAAGTCTTAAATTCCAAATTTAATCGTTACGGGTCTCAAAGCCCGATTAACGTCCAACATCAATTTAATTAAAGTCCAATGAGCTTTTAATTAATTTCTTAAGGCGTGGACTTTTGGTCAACTCGGGTTGAACCCAATAACCAAAGTCCAATCCGGGAGTTACCCCATAAGCCCGGAAATCAATTTAGGCCCATTAGGCCCAATTAAACTTTAAAGGTCCATTAGTCGCATTTGGGCTATATGGAATCAGGTTTTGGCCCAATTGGATCCAACCAATTTAGCTTAAACCCATCTTGGTACAACCAAGCCCAATAAGCCCAATAACAACATTTAAGCCAAATTTCACGAAATAGGCCCAACATAATTAAATTACAAACATCCAATTTCACAATTTAATTAAACAAAGTGTATAACATAATTAATCACCCAAATTAACATTTCCAAAACATCAATTTACATAACTAATCATGCTTATTAACATTAAATCATGTCTAACATAATTTAACAAAAATCAAACCCAATTACATGCTATATCATTCTCGGCAATTTGGGCAATTTGTGTCCGATTTGGTTTCAATCCAATTAAATCCACAATCTACATTAAATCAACATTCCTGAATGATTCCAATTCATCCAATGAACAAAAAATCAAAAATTCCAAGACAATTAAGGCTTCTTTCCTCTCGGCCAAGCTAAGATTATTGGGGAAAAATGTTCCAAACAATTTCAACAAATTGATCTAATCAATCCTCAATTAAAAAACATTTAAACATATTCATTCATCGAATTTCATAAATCATGCTCAAACACATTTTTACCCAAATTTTAACCCTAATCAAATTTCATGCTTTTCAATCGCTCTGATACCATTGTTAGAGTTCTACGGCCCAAAGGATCGATTACAAAGCCAGAAATATAAGTGCGAATACAACGAGGGAGTTGCGGAATACTCACATCAAGCGGTTGAGCGACGCGGCAACGAACAAAACTTTAATTTCTGCTCACTGTATGTCACGGCAGTGGCAGTGACAGTCCTCTAAGGATTCGGCTTTGGATCATCTTTGTCAAGCTCCAAGCTTCGTCAAACAATTCCAAGCTCATTGGTGGACTTCTCTATCACCTTCGCATGTCTCTCGGAGTGCTAGCTCTCTTGATTTTTACCACAAAAATCAAACACTTGCTTCCCATTGCTCTCGGTTTTCTGGGCAGAAAACAGAAGCAAAACAGCCCTTGTGGGCGTGAGATGAAGAGAAGAAATGGAGGAGAGAGAGAGATAAAATGTGTAATTGATTTTTAAATCATATACCAAATTTTTGCTTTAAAAAGTCAAACAATAAAGCCATAAATGCCAACCAATACATCAATCAATCAATCAATCAATTATCACATCACTCAAAGTGACATGATTTGACGCTTGATGTGACTAGGGATTTGACGCTTGATTTGACTTACGTGCCGCACTCGAATTCGAAATAAGAATGCGCTCGCAAACAATCCCGGGCTCGGGTTCGCTAATTCCAAATTAACAAATTTTCCGTTGCGACGTAATTAAATAATTATGCCTAGCAAAATCACTATTCACGTCGCTAACGAATTAATTCTAAATTAATTTGTTCGCCCGAATTAAAATCTAATTTTAATTCCGCGTCGAAATCCAATTTCGTATATATATCAAAAATATTATTTTATCAATTAATTCTAAATTAATTGTTCTCTCTCTTTAAATGATCTTTTATCCCAGATAAAATATCTCCGCAATTAATCCCAGATTAATTTTCTCTCTAATCTTATTAATCCCAGATTAATAAAAGTGCGAGTCATACGTCATCGGTGAATCTTCGGGAAGCGACCCATGAGATCCCCTGATATGTTGGCAGTAAATTCGGTCTTCGGACTATCCGAACACGTAAGTACCTAGTACTACGTTTATACCGATTTACAAGACAAGGTTGGCTTCTAGCAAAGCGCCATGCCTACCCAATTCTTCAGAAATATCCTTACAGGAATAAAGGATCTATATGAGGCGTAGTATACGTAGTATTGCGTATGTCGATCCAGTATCGGATGATCACGTGCTAGGCCTGGGGCTGGAATTGTGTCTGCCCCTTACGAAGCACATGTCGGATGTCTGGTAACTAGTCTCTATAATCGGATAAACCTGACCTTGTCATTTTATCCCGATGATTGCAGTACATAACAGAACTAGTACCGTATCCTATGTGACCATCTTCTCCATATGACTGGAGTGACACTTCCGTCTTGACATCACACCCAACATACTACAATTCTCGATATACCTAGAAGAGGCGTACACAGAAATCGGTTAAAGCCCTGGACGACCAAAACCAAAGTATATTGATTATCGTAAGTATTAGCGGTGCAAGTCTCATGTTAAGACCAAATACACCTACCCTGATTTCGGACTTCCATAGACACATAGTCATACTACCAATGGAATTCTGATGGGGTCTATCCAGAGCGAAGTTGTTTCCCGTACCATCGGTAAAACAAAACCTCCTATTACACTTGCATGAGTATCTTATACCCAAATATATGAGAACTATGTCGTTATGCCCTCACAACGCGCACAAGTGTAATACTAGTCTTTTACGTATTTATCGATGTCAAATCTCGATAATACTCTGACTATGGATATTTAATGATTATACCTTCGTGGACTGATACTGTCTCATATCATTCTCATCTAGGAACTAATCATATGGATCTCCTATCATTTATACATCTAGGTGATCTAATCACACAATAATAAGAGTGCAATCTCCTTTGTCACATAGTTAATTTGTATAACAACACCATGATCTGTACAAATAGTGACGCTATGGGTCATAATTGTCCAACACAAAGCTCTTGGTATGTGAGTGAGCCATGGAAAACTCTTAGTGCAAAGTGCGGAATCATATTTACATAGTGGAAAACTTCAAGCGCGGCTTAGAGGAGTGGACGTAGGCATTGTTGGCCGAACCACTATAAATTACGGTGTCGTTTTCTCTATCCCTGAACTCTTTTATTTATCGCAAGTTTATTTTATATTTTCATATTATTTAGTAACTTGCCTTTGGAAAATATATTATTGAGTACATTGATTGACAAAATTGTACACTAAGTTTAATCGGTAAAGCTACTAACTAAGCGACTTAAAATTGATAAGAATTTTAATTCTCTGATATTTATCAATTACCCAATTCACCCCCACTGGGGTATAGTTGAATTTATTGTTTGAGTGCTTGTAGGAAATTTCAATTGGTATCAGAGCGAGGTATTCTCAACAAAGACTTAACCGTCCGAAAATAGATCATGGTCTCTACAAGCTACACAAAAACCTTACCGAGGGAGCTTCGACAAATAGACCACCTTTATACACCAGAACCGACTACAATTATTAGAAGTTGAGGATGTTAAATTATCTCCTTATCGTTGATGTGCAGCCATACAAAGTGATCACTATAGGTTCTAAAATGCCAATGAAGAGAGATAGCGACGGTGTGGAATTTCAAAATCACAATCTGAATGGACCGATGAGGACTAGATAAAAGCCTCTAACAATGCAAAGGCGCTCAAACATCACTTGTATGCAATTGATTGGATCCAAATCAACAAACTTCCAGAATTCAGAAATGCTTATGAATTATGGAAGTAATTGGAAATTATCAATGAGGCCACTAATCAAGTTCAAGAATCCAAGATCAATCGGTTCATATGTGAGTTGGATAGCTTTAATATGGAAGCCGGTGAAGATGTTGAGAAGATGATTCCAACGTTCACCATGGTTATAAAACAACCGAGTATTTTAGGAAAAACATTAGTATAAGTGATCAAGTGAAGAAGATCATTAGGTCTCTTCCTAAGGATATAGGATTTGTACCACCACCATCAAAAGAATCGAATAATATGAACACTTTGAAGATGAATGACTTGGTGGGAAAATTGATAGAGTATGAGATGGAGATTACCCTTAAATCATTTGTGAGAAAAGAGGATAGTGCAAGTTCAAGTTATGAAGAGGATGACAGTGATGAAGACTTGGCACATTTGACAAAGTGCTTCAAGAAATTCCTCAAATATAAGAAGTCAAAAGGGAAATTTCGGATGGATGAGAAGAAATAGGACAATTGGCCAAAGAATTATAAGAAAGATAAAATCACTGCTTTAGGTGTGAAAAAATCGAGTAACATAGTTGTCGATTGCTTTATGAGGAAATTCAATGGAAAATTCAAGAAGACTGCAATGAAAGCAAGTTGGAGCGATAGTGACTTTAGCTCATCTGATGAAGAAAGTGAAGAGATGACAATAGATCTTGCCTTTATGGCTATTGATGATGATGACCTCCTAGATGAGAGTGATGAAGAAAAGGTACATGATTCCTCCTAATATGATGAATTGCTTGATAATACATTCAATGAATTGCATGAATTATATGACTCATTAATAAAGAAGCATAAATTATGTAAAAAGTAGCATTCATCTTTATTAAATAATCATGCATCAATTGTTGATAAAAATGAAATGCATCAAAAAGAAATTGTATGCTTAAAAGATGAGAAGGTAAAACTTGAAAAGAGCATGTCTAACATGTAATCTAGCTTATCTAGTACATGTTAGTGCAACACCTTGAATGATGAAAATATTGCATTATATGAAAAGGTTTTTAAATTGCATTCAAAAGTAACAAAATTCTCTTTGGGAGAGAAAAATTTTAAAATGTTACTTGGCTCCCAAATATGTGTTCAAAAGTGAGGGTTTGAGATATAGGCCTTACAACAAGAAAACTTATTTGAAAAATTATTTTGTAAAGGCATCTACCTCATCTTATGCACATGTCACTAGTGATGTAAATATCACATGGCATGCACGCAATAGGAAAGGATATAAAATATTTGATTGCATATATAAGAAAGAAAAAGTAAATACATGGTTCCCAAAAATACCAAGATTAACCTTCATGGATCGAAGAAAGTTTGGGTATCAAAATATGCTTGAATAATTTTGTAGGTGAAGCTTTGAGAAAAGTAATTAATGAGAAATACAAATAAAGCCAAAGACTCAACACAAGTGAGAAAATCTCAATGAAAAAAATATCAAATGCAACATAAAAAACGACTAAGTTTTATGAATGGTAGATTTGTCACTTGATGATAACGGTAAAAAGTAAATACATGCTTACGGGAACATTGGTATCGTGTCTTCCACCTTACTTGAGTTTTCTTAAATTTTTGACATGATTTGTACATAATTGTGAAACATGTTATTGATTGAGCATTTTGTGCTAAAATATTTGATTTGAGTGTTGATGAAACTCTTCAAGTTAATTGATAATTTGTTTGAATGATTAGGAATGCTCAAAAATTAAAATGCGGTAAAATTATAATATTCGCCTAATTATATGATTTGATTGTATTTATAATCACAATTGGTACCACATTAAGTTAATTGCACATATATGACATTTGTGATCCTTTTGGATGATTTGGACATTGAAATGAAATGCATAGAAATTGGTATAACTTGAATGATTTTGATTATTATCTATGCATGAATATTAGATTCTATGGCAAAATGGGAAAAAACAAATGTGCATGTTTATGAACTTTATTATTAGATTTTGTGAACATGTTAGTTTATATCTCTCAGTGTTTAATCTTTGCTTCTTCAATTTTTTTGCTAATGGAAAAGAATGAGAAATCATATAAATGATATAAAACTTGTGATACCCTCGTGTTAAGTTAAGGAGGACCAATTTATACTAATATGTTTGTCTAAGTGTTTATAGAGTAATATTGAAAGGCAATCATAAAAAAGAGGCAGATTGTGGGCACTATTACACTTGATGAGGATTTTGATGATGCGATGCTAGCATTTCGACACGCATTCACGAGCATTACCAAAAGATGTCGAGGAAAATTGGATGAGAAGACTCAAACGCTCAATGATTAAATCTAGTGAAGTCTTATAGCTTAGGGCTCTCAATGTAAGTGAGTTGATAATTAAAGTATTTTAAGCTCATATTACTCATACACATTCATAATATGCATTTGGGTCATGTGCATAAAATTTTAAACTTCAA
Organism: Zanthoxylum bungeanum; assembly: GCA_019454045.1. Taxonomy (NCBI): domain Eukaryota; kingdom Viridiplantae; phylum Streptophyta; class Magnoliopsida; order Sapindales; family Rutaceae; genus Zanthoxylum; species Zanthoxylum bungeanum. The sequence goes on along the minus strand of SKCR01004954.1, from coordinate 42,668 downwards.
ATTCTTTGTTTTCTGCATTATGAGCGACACACTGACCACTGATACTGGCATACCATTGTCCATGCTCCAGTTTAGGTAGTTTTACCGAGCTACTCCATACATGTCTTGTTGGACAATTATGACCAATAACATCACTATTTGTAAAAGACATTGTGGTTTTTGTACAAATTAACTATGTGACAAAGGAAATTTCTATTTTATCATTTTTTAATTAGATTACTTTAATATATAAATGATAAAAGTCCTTATGATTAGTTCCAGATTAATAAGATCTGAGACAGTATCAATCCACGTAAGGTTTAATCATTAAATAACCCTAGTCGTAGTATTATCGAGACTAGACATCGATAATGGGGAATAGACTAGTATTTCACTTGTGTGCGTTATGAAAGCGTAACGACATAGTTCTCATATATTTGGGTATTGGATACTAATGCAAGTGTAATAGGAGGTTCTGTTTACCGATGGTACGGGAACAGCTTCGCTCTTGATAGACTCCTCAGAATCCCATTGGTAGTATGAATATGTGTCTATGGGAATCCGAATCAGGGTAGGTGTATTTGGTCTTAACCTGAGACTTGCTTCGCTAATACTTGTAAAAAATCAGTACGCTTTGGTTTGGCAACCTCTTCTTGGTTTATTGGGAATCGTAGTGTATTGGGTGTGACATCAAGATGAAAGTGTCACTTCAGTCATATGGAGATGATGATCACGCAGGGATACAAAACTGGTACTCTAATATGTTGCAACTATCGAGATAATATGACAAGGTCATGATTATTCGATTAAAGAGACTCGTTCTAATGATCTGATATATGCTTCATACGGGGCAGACACAATTCCAGCCTCAGGCCTAGTATGTGACATCTGATACTAGATCGTAATACGCAATACTAAGTATACTATGCTCGATAAAGATTATATATTATTTGTTGAATATTTCTGGAGAATTGGGTAGGCACGATGCTGTTCAGAAGCGGCCGCGAGTGCGCAGCGGAAAATAAAAATTATTATGCCGCTTTCCTTTTGCCTAAGACCCATTTGTTTTTATTATTCTACAAACCTAGGCATGTTACTATATATTCTAAGAATAAAACTAATAAAACATGCAAAGAACATAAACCTAAACATGCTAACTATTATAAGAAATCTAAATAAAATAAAGAAAGAAAAAGACTTACTTGAACCGAAGACTCCTCCAGTCCTCCCTCCAATCTACAAGCTTTTCTCGAACTCAGCAAGCTCTTCCACGTTCCAAAGAGCCACCCAAGTGTGTGGCCTCCAAAGATGCACACACCAAAGCCAAAACTCAACGGCAAGACTACGCCTTGAGTGCACGGGTATTTTGCCCTTGGTGCTAGCCTAGGCAAATACCTCAAAACTTTTAACTCGAGGTTCCTCTAGTCAATTAGACTTAAGGATCCTTAAAATCAGTGGCTTACACTTAAACTTTAGAGTTTCTCACTTATATAAACCCAATATATGAAAGGTATGGTGTTGTAAAATTTGTGAAGAATTCTTTGGGTTTATATAGTGCTCCAAAGACAAACAAAAATTAATAAGAATCCGATGTGGGATAAAAGCTAATTTAATCTTTGCCATTGGATCTAAATTTAGTGGTTTTATGAGATTATAAAACCCTAAAAAGAGTTTAGGCTGAATGAATTGGAATTCAAAACAAATACAAAAAAATATTACTATTCATTTTATTATTCATGTTAATAGTATTTTTTTAAATTCCAATTCCCAAAGGCCTCATCATCATTCACCAATCCCTAAGCCACTATGGAACCTCAGATGATTTTTTCAATAATTTTAAACACATTGAACATTATGAACAATCCCTACAAACAATCATATATGTGTATATTTGTATTGTGCACTGTTAACCATTGATTTCGACTTTGTTGTGTTGTGACCTTTTGGGGTTCCCCTCAATTGGACATGAAATGGAATCGTGATAATTTAATTAACTAAATTATCCTTCAATCAGATGGTCGTGTTGGATAATATGACCCATAGCGTCACTATTTGTACAGATCATGGTGTTGTTGTACAAATTAACTATGTGACAAAGGAGATTGCACTCTTATCATTTGTGATTAGATCACCTTAGATATATAAATGATGAGAGGTCCTATGATTTGTTCCTGGACGGAGAATGATATGAGACAGTTTCAGTCCACGTAGGATAAATCATTAAATATCTCTAGTCGTAGTATTATCGAGACAGGACATCGATAATGCGGAATAAGCTAGTATTGCACTTGTGCGCGTTGTGAGGGCACAACGGCATAGTTCTCATATATTTAAGTATTGGATACTTATGCAAGTGCGATAGGAGGTTGTGTTTCACCGATGGTACGGGAAACAGCTTCGCTCTGGATAGACCCCTCGGAATCCCATTGGTATTATGACTATGTGTCTATGGGAGTCCGACATCAGGGTAGGTGTATTTGGTTTAACCTGAGACTTGCACCGCTAATACTTACGATAATCGGTAGACTTTGGTCTTGGTGGTACGGGGGCTTTAACCGGTTCTGCGTACACCACTTCTGGGTTTATCAGAGAGTCGTAGTGTATTGGTGTGATGTCAAGACGGAAGTATCACTTCAGTCATAGTGGAGATGATGTCACGCAGGATACGGTACTAGTGCTCTTGAGTGATGCGCATCCAATCATGATATTATGACCAGGTCATGAATATCTGATTATAGAGACTAGTTACCAGACATCCGACATGTGCTTCGGACGGGGCAGACACTTATCCAGCCCCAGCCCTAGCACGTGACTATCCGATACTGGGCCGATATACACAATACTCCAGTATACTACGCTTGATACAGATCTATATATTCCTGTAAGAATATTTCTGGAGAATTGGGTAGGCATGGCGCTTTGCTAAAAACCAACCTTGTCTTGTAAATCGGTATAATTGTAGTACGAGGTACTTACGTGTTCGGATAGTCCGACGACCGTATTTACTGCCAACATATCCGGAGATCTCATGGGTCGGTTCCTGAAGATTCACCGATGACGTATGACTCGCACTTTAATTAATCTGGGATTAATTCGATGAGAGAGAAAATTAATCTGGGATTAATTACGGAGATATTTTATCTGGGATAAAATATCGTTTAAAGAGAGAGAACGATTAATTTGGAATTAATCGATAAATTAATATATTCGATATATTATAACGAAATTAGATTTCGACGCGGAATTGGAATTAGATTTTAATTCGGGCGAACGAATTAATTTAGCATTAATTTGTTAGCGACGTGAATAGTGAATTCGCTAGGCGTAATCATTTAATTACGACGCGACGGAAAATTCGTTAATTTGGAATTAACGAACCCGAGCCCGAGAGTGATTGCGAGCGCATTCGCATTTCGAATTCGAGTGCGGCACGCAAGTCACATCAAGCGTCAAATCGCTAGTCGCATCAATCGTCAAGTCACTTGTCACTTTGAGTGATGTGACATGACATGTTGTCACTTTATTAAAGTGGATGGATTTGATGTGAATAGTTGATTTGAGTTGGTGAAAAGCTTTTAAAAGCTTGAAATGAAATATAACATTATTTATTTCTTGCTTTTTGACTTTTGTATTAAAAGTGATATATGTTTTATTTATTATTTACTTGGTAAATATATAAAACAAAATGTAAAAGCTTTTCTCTCTCTCTCTTGCAATGCATACGGTTTTAGGCAAAATGGAGCCAAAAACCTTCTCTCTTCTCACGGTCATGGTGACCGATTTTCATCTCCATTTTTCTGGTTTTCACACACAAAATGGAGAAGCTTTTGATCTTGTAGCAAGATCTAAGTGCTAGCACACTCATGGAGGAATACAAAGGTGATAGGGAAGTGATTTTGTGAGCTTGGAATATCAAAGCTTGGAGCTTTAATGGAGGTCTTCAATGGCCGAAAATGGAGGATTTTCACAGCCCAAAAATGCGCCCAACAGCAGTTCAAAAAGGGGAAAACCGAGCATGATGAAGCAAGAAAAAGACTTGTGTTCTTTGCATCTCAAACCAATCATTGTGAGTATTGTTTCCGCCATTATTCCTTGATGTGTTCATGCGATTTTATGCTGTTTTGGATGATTCTTGGGACCTAATTAGGAACTCAACAATGGTATCTTGAGCCTTGAACAAGCATGAAAAAGTTAGGGTTAAAATTGGGTAAAACGAATTTGGGCATGTTTTGATGAAATTGTTTGTTATAGTATGCTTAAATGAGTTGGAATTAATGATTGATTAGATCAATTTGAAGAAATGTGTTTGGAACAAATTTCCCCAATTTTTTGTGTAGGCCAAAGTTGACAAAATTGGGTAAACTCAATTTGAGCATCAATTGATTAAATTGTTTAGTATAGTATGCTTGAATGAGGTTGAATTGATGTTGTGCATGATCAATTTCATGAAATTTGGTTGGATCCATTTTTCCCCAAATTTTGGGCATGACAAATTTGGGTAAACTTGATTTTGAGCATGTTTGATGAAATTGGATGATTTAGAATGCTTAAAGTATGTTTAATTGAGGATTGATTGGATCAATTTGTTGAAAATGAGTTTGGAACAATTTTCCCCAAATTGCTTATGTTGGCCGAAAATTGAGACCCTAATATCTTGGTGAATTTTGTTTGTTTGATCATTGGATGACTTGAAACAAGTGGGTAATGTTGAATTGAAGTTTGATTGGATTGAATTTTGATTTGGAACAATTTTCCCAAATTAAAGTAGGCTTGGCCGAATTCAATTGGATATGAAATTCATTGTGTTTTTTGTATTTTGATTCATTAGATGAGTTTAATTGATTTGGGAAATGATGATTGTGGATTCAATTGATTGAAACCGAATCGGATTAAAAAACCCCTAATTGCCAAGAACAAAAGCATGTAAATTGGGGGTTTGATTTTAATAAATTGTGTTGGACACTATTGATATTAAAGTGCATGATTATTAGGCTAATTGATGTTTTAGAAATGTTAATTGGATAATTAATTGTGTATTACACTTAGGTTAATTAATTATGGAATTTGGAATTTTATAAGTTAATTAATTGGGCTTATTTTGGAAATTGGGCCTTATAGGTTGTAATTGGGCTTTTGGGCTTGGTTGTACCAAGTTAGGTTTAGGCCAATTTGGTTGGATCCAATTGGGCCCAAAACCGCATCCATAAAGTCCAATTATGACTTAATGGACCTTAATTATTTAATTGGGCCTAATGGGCCAAAATTAATTTAAAGGCTTATGGGGTAACTCCGGATTGGATTTTGGTTATCAGTTTGACCCGAGTTGACCAAAAGTCCACGCCTTAAGAAATTAATTAAAAGCCCATTGGACTTTAATTAAATAAACATTAGATGTTAATTGGGCTTTGAGACCCATTGCGATTAAATTTGGAATTTAAGTCGTAAAGGTTCATTAAATAAAGTGTAATATTCAATTTGGAATTGAATAGTGAATTAGTATTAAATACATGTTAAATTGGATTTAATGTTGTAGTTTAATTTAATTCAAGAATTCGTACTTTCAGTACTTATTCGCAAAACGAGTTTGACTCGAGCAAAAATCAAATCGTTGTTTGAACATTGGATGATCACTAATTATCAGATTAATTAATTGGATTAGATTGATTGATAACATGCTTGTATGAATACATGGTTGTGATGCATGAATAATGTATATCGGATGGATATTAGTCGGGTGGGGCAATTTTGGAAATTGTGTAATAAATTTGATTTATTAAATTGGACCTGCGTGTCCAGCCTTATCACCTCTATACTCTTTGTATTCTCTTCTCACCTATTCCCCTCAATGTAAATGAGGTTTCTTTAGAAGTGTAGTGTAACGGGTAGAAGTAAATACATGTGCTAGCTTTGGAGAGAGAAAATGAGAGATTTGATCTAGGATCAATGTAAAGTATCCATCCGCATATCATTATTATTTTATTTTCATACTCGCTTTATTATGTGTTTAGAATGCATGTTTAAGGGTGTATGATGATGAGACCTTAACAAAGATAATTAAATTGGTAGCCAATTTGCACGCGAAAAACCCTCATCAAATATCATGCGTTTTTCCTTCCATTGAGTGATTCTTACTCAAGATCCGAGATTGGCATGGGTTGTTGGCCAAAGTCAAGCCCTTGTCCGTCGAAGATGTGTTGAATCACGAAGGCTTTGTTCCATATTGGTGTCATGTCCAAGTTGTGGTTTGTTGGCCAAAGTCAAGACCACTTCTTGTCCATCGACATTGATTACGAAGCTTCCATGGTCAATGGGTCGCGCTTGACTGGGATCACTAGGTTTGTTGTGCCAAAGCCAAGGCCTAGTTGATTCAGAGGAAAAAGGTTAGGTATACATTGGATGTATTGGCATATATAAGATATATGTTTAGGATTTGGATATCCGCCTACTGGATCTAGGAATTGGATGAGATCCAATTGATCTTCGAGATCTACCTAGTTAATTATCATACAATTTGTTGGCCAAAGTCAAGATTGTGTGATATTTAACGGGATCCTAGCCCACTAGGAAACACGGTTTCCGAGTACTCGACAGAGGGTTAGAGGCTCGCCGAAAAATAGTGGGAGGCAAGAATTGAATTTGCAATACTCGTTCAATTACTCGCCATACGCGCTCATTCAAATTATTTCGTCGTTAGATTAAATGTTAGTTGGACTAATATTTAAATTGTTGTTTTAATAATCAGTTGGACTGTATTATATTTGATTATATATAATTGGATTATATTAATCAATATATTTGAATTAATTAATTTCAGTTTACAGTTGATTTTATAGTTGGACTATAGTAATCAATGTAATTGAGGTTAATTAATTTAGATTATATTTGATTATATAGTTGGACTATTATAATCATATAATAAATAGTACCACAAATCGTTTAAATAGTTGGACTATTAGAATCAAGATATAAAAATGAAAGATTAGTGTTTAAGACATAATCCTGGGTGAAAATGTATTTAAACGACTTAATTTTCAAATTGGGAATAAATTTCAGGATGGTCCTGGAAAAATAATAAGTTATTTTATTTGATAAAATAACGTATTATGCCTAAGCCCAGAGTTAAGCAAATAGTAGAGCATAATCTTTGGAAGATCATGTAATGATAACTTAAGTGCTTAATCCATTATGTTTGTCATAATTATGTTCACAGCTAGTATTAAAATTGGATTTTAGATACTTAGTGTGGTACATAAAATATATATATTGATGTTCAGAATCTATTTTGAACAGGATACTGACTTCAATTGAGATTTATCTGCGAATTGAAAACGGGACGAAAGTCGTTGTTTTAACCGTAGATATCTGAATTTAGGAACTACCTTCGGGTTAGTACTTAAATTTAGAAACTGTTATAATGTAGCTAGTTTGACTAGAAACTATCTCTATATCGCGTATAACCCGCTGCGGGTGTACCTTTATATTCTAGAACACTAAAGTGTTTCATTATATAAAGATGATATTGAGATAAACACATTAGATGTGAATAACAGGATTTATATTTTGAATATAAATAATATCTCAAATATATAACATGACAAATAAATAGCTCAAATGATTTGATCAGTTAAGAAACTTAATTGTGGCATAGTTGTCAGGGACACTGATAAACAAGAATCGTATATCCGCACTTTTGAAGAGCGGATACCAGGACTGATTTGATTCCATTCAAATAAAGTCTACGAATCTAGTCTATTTGGGCAAAGTGCCTAAAACACTATTTACTTGGTAAAAGTGTAAATGCCACCGATCTGTTAGCCCTACTTCATAGTGAAGCAAGTGGGCCCATGTCTAGCTAGGCTAGATATGGATATGAATATTTCGTGACCTGTACGGATGTGGCATCGCGTATGGTTATGTGTTTCTTTTGAAACACAAATCGGAAACTTTTAGAGTTTCGACACGAAATAGACAAATAGATCGGCTAAAGTATTAAACCGTCACGGTAAGACCGTAATGAATAATACTTAAACAATAAGTTTCTAGTATATTGAAAGAGTATAATATTCTTTCAAATAAGGACTCCTCCCGGAACACGTCAGTTTGATGGTGTGTCCGAACAGATTAACCGAATTTTGTTAGACATGATAAGGTTAATCACGAGTCGCTCTGAGCTACCATTTCCTTCGACGGATATGCTAAACAGTGCAAGAACTTATTTTGAATAAGGTTCCATAAAATCTGTTTGACAGATTACATATTAGATATGAACGGGAAAGAAACCGGGTTTCTCATTCCTGATAATTTGGGTATGCTAGGCATATGTTTGGATGATACCAAACTAAAACCCAAATAGGATAAGTGCCAAATGTAGGTCATCCTAGGGATACCGTAAGTATTGTACTTATACACCTCACAAGAGAACAATTAGATTGTTGCTCACCATACGTTTTTCTGATAGGAATACCGATATGCAGTGGTAAGTGGGAGGATAGTATAACTCGATGGAAATCGGAGTAAGTAATACTGTTCAAGGCACCGAATCTTAATGGAACACAAATAGTTCATCAAGGATGAGACTATTACCATTAATCTTCGAATACACAAGAACCGCGTAAGTCGGACAGAGTCGGAAAACAACCTGGGGTATGGGTTTCTGATCTAACCTTATAAAGATGTGAATCTTATTGAGGAATACCAACTGACTACGTATGAGGAAGTGATACAAGATATCAACTCCCCAATTATGGCAAAGTGCCATATAATCCGAAATGGATTCCATGTATATCAACCAGTTTGGATACTAGTTGATGTACCACAAGGCATTGTGCCTAATGGTACTTAAAAGTCTTCTAGGAAGACATACATGGATGGCAACATACCAACGTATAAAGCAAGGCTTTAACGGAAAGGTATCGTTATCAACATTGTGTTGATTACGATTCAACCTTTTACCTGTTGCCACGGTAAATCCATTTGGATAATGCTTGTTATTCGATCCATGATTGGATTGAAGCAAGCATTAGGTTCTTGGAATTATCGTTTTGATATAATCATAATGGATATGATTTAATTCAAAACGAAAATGATTCTTGTGTAATAATAAGGGTTAATGGGAGCGCACTGACAGTGGCTGTCCTATAAAATAATGATAATACGTCATTTCTTGGAAATGATATTCCCATAAAATAAATATCGGCGAAAGCTTGGCTTTCGAAATACTCTCCTAGAAACCGTACATTGAAAAATGTACAACACCTGGTGTATCATACTCTTTGAGCATATGGATTCACAAACAGGGCAATCCGAGTGATAGTCACTGGATTAATGTTAAAAACATCCATTAGTATCTTAGAGAACTAAGGATGCTGTCTTAGTCTATGGAGAAGGAGAACTTGAAGTGACTGGGATCACTGTAGCAAGTTTCCTATAACTGATAAAGACGACTAAAAGTCGCAAACGGTACTATATAGTTTGAATAACGGAACAGTGAGCTGGAAATCTTCCGAGCAAGATTCTGTTTCCGAATAAACAACAAATACGGATTATTGCTGCAGCTGAGGCAGCAATAGAAGCTATTTGGGTCGATAATAAATCTAATTAGATTAGATATAGTTCTGTTAGTGGCTGAGCTAGGCGTCAGCACAGACTAAGGAATTAAAGGTCTCATCGACGATCCAGATATATACTTCTATATTCATCTGATTCGTTCGGATCATACATCGTGGCGATGTGATGATCATGTAAATCGCATCGGATGATAATCATGCAAATCCGCTGACAAAAACCTTTTCTCAGCAGTTTGAGCCAACCGTACATAGTTCGGGTGTTAGACACTCGAGTGACTGGCTATGTGCAAGTGGGAGATTGTTGGATAATATGACCCATAGCGTCACTATTTGTACAGATCATGGTGTTGTTGTACAAATTAACTATGTGACAAAGGAGATTGCACTCTTACATTTGTGATTAGATCACCTTAGATATATAAATGATGAGAGGTCCATATGATTTGTTCCTGGACGGAGAATGATATGAGACAGTATCAGTCCACGTAGGATAAATCATTAAATATCCCTAGTCGTAGTATTATCGAGACAGGACATCGATAATGCGGAATAGGCTAGTATTGCACTTGTGCGCGTTGTGAAGGCAAACGGCATAGTTCTCATATATTTAAGTATTGGATACTTATGCAAGTGCGATAGGAGGTTGTGTTTCACCGATGGTACGGGAAACAGCTTCGCTCTGGATAGACCCATCGGAATCCCATTGGTATTATGACTATGTGTCTATGGGAGTCCGACATCAGGGTAGGTGTATTTGGTCTTAACCTGAGACTTGCACCGCTAATACTTACGATAATCGGTAGACTTTGGTCTTGGTGGTACAGGGCTTTAACCGGTTCTGCGTACACCACTTCTGGGTTTATCAGAGAGTCGTAGTGTATTGGGTGTGATGTCAAGACGGAAGTATCACTTCAGTCATAGTGGAGATGATGTCACGCAGGATACGGTACTAGTGCTCTTGAGTGATGCGCATCCAATCATGATATTATGACCAGGTCATGAATATCTGATTATAGAGACTAGTTACCAGACATCCGACATGTGCTTCGGGGGGCAGACACTTATCCAGCCCCAGCCCTAGCACGTGACTATCCGATACTAGGCCGATATACACAATACTACGGTATACTACGCTTGATACAGATCTATATATTCCTGTAAGAATATTTCTGGAGAATTGGGTAGGCATGGCGCTTTGCTAGAAGCCAACCTTGTCTTGTAAATCGGTAAACGTAGTACGAGGTACTTACGTGTTCGGATAGTCCGACGACCGTATTTACTGCCAACATATCCGGAGATCTCATGGGTCGGTTCCTGAAGATTCACCGATGACGTATGACTCGCACTTTAATTAATCTGGGATTAATTCGATGAGAGAGAAAATTAATCTGGGATTAATTACGGAGATATTTTATCTGGGATAAAATATCGTTTAAAGAGAGAGAACGATTAATTTGGAATTAATCGATAAAATTATATATTCGATATATTATATTATAACGAAATTAGATTTCGACGCGGAATTGAAATTAGATTTTAATTCGGGCGAACGAATTAATTTAGCATTAATTTGTTAGCGACGTGAATAGTGAATTCGCTAGGCGTAATCATTTAATTACGACGCGACGGAAAATTCGTTAATTTGGAATTAACGAACCCGAGCCCGAGAGTGATTGCGAGCGCATTCGCATTTCGAATTCGAGTGCGGCACGCAAGTCACATCAAGCGTCAAATCGCTAGTCGCATCAATCGTCAAGTCACTTGTCACTTTGAGTGATGTGACATGACATGTTGTCACTTTATAAAGTGGATGGATTTGATGTGAATAGTTTATTTGAGTTGGTGAAAAGCTTTTAAAAGCTTGAAATGAAATATAACATTATTTATTTCTTGCTTTTTGACTTTTGTATTAAAAGTAATATATGTTTTATTTATTATTTACTTGGTAAATATATATAAAACAAAATGAAAAAGTTTCTCTCTCTCTCTTGCAATGCATACGGTTTTAGGCAAAATGGAGCCAAAAACCTTCTCTCTTCTCACGGTCATGGTGACCGATTTTCATCTCCATTTTTCTGGTTTTCACACGCAAAATGGAGAAGCTTTTGATCTTGTAGCAAGATCTAAGTGCTAGCACACTCATGGAGGAATACAAAGGTGATAGGGAAGTGATTTTGTGAGCTTGGAATATCAAAGCTTGGAGCTTTAATGGAGGTTTTCAATGGCCGAAAATGGAGGATTTTCACAGCCCAAAAATGCGCCCAACAGCAGTTCAAAAAGGGGAAAACCGAGCATGATGATGAAGCAAGAAAAAGACTTGTGTTCTTTGCATCTCAAACCAATCATTGTGAGTATTTGTTTCCGCCATTATTCCTTGATGTGTTCATGCGATTTATGCTTGTTTTGGATGATTCTTGGGACCTAATTAGGAACTCAACAGGTCATTCGATTTCAATGACCAGGTTGACATCTAGCAACATGCCAAGGCCCCTAAATGATAATGACAGAATAAGGTCCTTGCCTCACTGTATCCCCACCTATGACCTAGGGTACGGAAGTGTCTACCCATATGGTCAAAGGTATGATGTTGATAGTGTCATGAATCGTGTAAACCAAGAATCTCACATGATTCTTCCGCTGTGGCCATAGTCTCAAGCATTGGTCATACATATCAACCGCGAACTGGAATACTACTCTTATAAGAAAATATTATCCGAGAGAGTGGCGATTCTCTGTTGTATCTATACAAACTTCATGTGTTTCAACAAATGACCCAATCATACCCTCATGATCAGATCTTTTGAACCGGGGAAGGAGAATGTCAAAGTTATTTGATCCACACATAAGATTCTAAAGACCTCAAGTTAATTGACTAGTCATATAATCGATACATGAAAGTTCTCAGAGACAGATGGGATAAAAATTCCATATCAAAACTTTCGGCGGTCAGTTCGATGGACACGAGCAACTCATGCATCCATGTGATACACCAAGCGGACGGATCTCCGCTAGTAGCCTATGAGATCAGCGTACACCACTTAAGGGTGGATCATATCATCATGCTAGTCTCTCCTCTTTGTGAATGCCCAAATTATTTAAAAAACTATGACTAAGAACATTTAAGAGTAATGATTCTCATAAGACATAAAAGCCATCATCTTATTACTCCAAGGGCTTTATTACAGTTGATGATTCATATAAGTTATGTAAGACACGTATAATAAAGATTGTCATTTTATTAATAATGAAAATATTACAAATACATGTACATATAACACATCTATAAGTTGGGTATAGGGCATATCCTAACAATCTCCCACTTGCACTATAGCCAACTAGTATGAATCTGGACACCATACTTTCGGGTGTGCCTAACATGCTTTTGTTGAGTCAACCCTTTAGTCAGAGAATCTGCAAGATTATCTTCTGTTGGTATTTTCTCTATAATAACTTATTCTCTCAACAATCTCCCTGATAAGATGAAATCGCTTGAGTACATGCTTGGATTTCTGGTGGGACCTTGGTTCATTTGATTGAGCAATGGCGCCCATGTTGTCACAGTACATCATGACACCATTCTTTATCGCGGGAAGCACTTCCAACTCCATGATGGACTTCTTTATCCAGACTGCTTCTTTAGCAGCCTCGGATGCTGCAATATACGCAGCTTTTGTGGTGGAGTCCGCTGTAGTTGACAGCTTTGAGCTTTTCCAACTGACAGCACCGCCATTTAAAGTAAACATATATCCTGTTTGTGATCTGTTGTCATCCCTATCGGTCTGAAAGCTCACATCACAGTAACCAATGACTTTCATCTCAGAACAGTCTCCGTATGTCAAAAACACATTCTTAGTTCTTATCAGATACTTGAGGATTGTTTTGACAGCTGCCCAGTGTTGCTCACCAGGATTTGTCTGATACCTGCTTGTTATGCTAAGAGCATAAGAGACATCAGGTCTTGTACATAGCATGGCATACATGATCGATCCTATTGCTGAAACATAAGGGATCATACTCATATACTCTCTATCTGAAGGAGTATGTGGACATTGCTCCTTAGATAATTTGATTCCATAACAAGTAGGTAAATTACCTCTTTTGGAATCTTCCATTTTGAATCTTTTCAAAACTTTATCTATGTACGTAGATTGAGAAAGTCCTAACAACCTCTTAGATCTATTACGGTAGATCTTAATGTCGAGGATGTATGCTGCTTCTCCCAAATCTTTCATGGAGAAATTCTGAGATAACTATTGCTTGGTGGCTTGCATCATGGGAATATCATTACCGATGAATAATATGTCATCAACATATAATACAAGAAATACAACAGTACTCCCACTACTTTTCCTGTAAACACAAGGCTCGTCTATATTTTTGATGAAGTCAAATTCTTTGATTGTCTCATCAAATCATATATTCCAACTTCTGGAGGCTTGCATACTTTATTATAATCATCCTTGGATGCAAACCCTCAAGTTGTGTCATATAGACTTCCTCTACGAGGTTCCCATTAAGGAAAGTTGTTTTGACATCCATCTGCCAAATCTCATAATCAAAGTTTGCATCTAGTGCCAGTAAAATGCGAATGGACTTAACCATTGCAACAGGAGAGAAGGTTTCATCATAGTCAATTCCTTGGATTTTTCTATAACCTTTTTGCCACCAACCTAGCCTTATAGGTTTGGATGTTGCCTTCTGCATCAGTTTTACGCTTGTAAATCCACTTGCAACCTATGGTTTTATCCCTTCAGGTGCATCTACCAAGTCACAGACTTGATTATGATACATAGAGTCTATTTCGGATTTCATGGCCTCAAGCCACTTGACTGAATCAATGTCACACATTGCTTCGTCATAACTGGTGGGATCGTCATTATCAATGACTTGATCATGTTCCTCATCAATATGGAAACCATATCTTTCAGGCTAATGTCTTTCCCTACCAGACCTTCTGAGTTCATAACCTTGTGGTGTTCCGTCGCTGCCCTTTTGAGGGGCCTGGGGTTTAGTTCTATGTTAGTTTGTTCTTCTCGTACCTCATCGAGGTCAAGTCTACTCCAACTATATTTCTTGAGAATGAATTCATTCTCTACAAAATTAGCATTTCGTGAGACAAATTTTATTTGTTCATTTGGGACGTAGAACATGTATGCTCTTAAGTTCAAGGCATATCCTACAAATTTACATTTTACTGCCATATCATCTAATTTGTTAGTTTGTGTGAGCTTGACATATGCATCACATCCCCAAATTCTTAGATAACTAAGACTAGGACGTTTCCCAGACCATAACTCATATGGTGTTTGACTAACAGTCTTGGAAGGAACTTGGTTTTGTAATAGTGTTGCAGTTTCTAAAGAAATACCTCAAAATGAAAGAGGTAGATCCGTGTCTGGCATCATTGATCGGACCATATCTAATAATGTCTGATTTCTCCTTTCGGAGACCCCATTATGCTGTGGAGTTCCCGGAGGAGTCTACTGGGAAACAATGCCATTTTCTCTCAAGTAATCTAGAAATTTGTTGCTTAAGTATTCACCATCTCGGTCAGACCTTAGTGACTTAATACTTTTATTAAGCTGGTTTTCTACTTCAGCCTTGAAGTCTTTGAATTTCTCAAAGGCTTCAGATTTGTACCGCATAAGATGCACATACCCATATCGTGAATGATCATCGATAAAGGTAATAAAGTCAGAGAATCCACCTCTAGCGGTGACTGACATCGGTCCGCATACATCAGAGTGTATGAGTTCTAATGTCTCCACTGCACACTGCCATTTACATTTGAAGTGTAATTTGGTAATTTTACCAAGTAAACAAGACTCACAGGTTCCATAAAGTTTATATTTGAAGGGTTTGAAATACCCATCCTTATGTAGCTTAGTTAATCTTCTTTCATTGATATAACCTAAGCGACTGTGCCATAGAAGTGATTCATTGAGATTATTCGAGTTAACGTTGTATATATTAGAGGTTGAACATTCTTTGTTAGTTTGTAAGACATTGATACCATTATTCAAAATACCATCTCCATATTTTATTTCATTGAAATAAATAGAACATTCATTACAACTTATTAGGCATGAAAAGCCTTTATTACATAAAGAAGAAATTGAAATGATTTTCTTTACTAGAGAAGGTACATAAACACAATCTTCTAAGTCTAAAACTAAACCATTTCGCAAAACTAATGAATAAGTCCCCACGCACAATGCAGCCAGTTTTGTTCCATTACCCATGCGTAAGTCAACCTCCCCATGACGGAGTCTCCTACTATTTCTCAGGCCCTACACATTGTTACACAAGTGAGTCCCACAACCGGTGTCAAGCACCCAAGTAGAAGGTTCGGAGTTTTGAGAATATAGTTCAATCATATAAAATATACCTGAAGCATTGGGCTTCTTGGCCTCTTGGTCTTCCCTAGCTTCCTTGGCTTTCAAGGATCTACAATATTTCTTCCAATGACCCTTCTTTCCACAAAAGAAACATTTCCCATTTCCCTTTTTCTTCTCCACTTACCATTGGGCTTTAGGTGATCTGGAGCCTTGGTCTTGCCCTTATTTTTCTTTGGGCCTCGTGGCTTCAGGTCCGTACCCGTAAGCATGACAGAGGTTTTAAGTTTAGGTTTCAAGTCTTTCTCTGCTTTCTTTATCAGATTGTGCAATTCTGCTAAAGTAGCTTCTTTATTAGACAAATGAAACTGCATAATAAAGTTAGACAATTCTTTTGGTAAGGACTGAAGAATTAGATCGTGACCTATCTCATGATCCATGATGAACTCGAGGTTGGCCAATTTTTCAATGTGGCTAATCATTTTAAGAACATGTCCACTAACAGATCCTTCCTTATACATTGTTTGGAATAAGGCATATGACACTTGGAATCTCACGGTATGAACGAAAGTTGCATACAACTCCTTCAAGTGAAAGATGATGGTTTGAGCATCCATATCTTCGTGAGATTTCTGAAGTTCGTCCGACATAGAGCCAAGCATTATGCAAACTGCTTGCTCATCATCATCGTCATGTTTCTTCTAATCATCAAATGTATCTTGGTCAGCATCTTCTGCGGGTTCAGGGGGAAATGGTCTTTCAAGAACATATAAAATATTTTCTTGTCGTAAGACAATTTTAAAGTTTCTAAACCAGTCATTGTAGTTGTCCCCTTTAAGCTTATGCTCATCAAGGATGGAACTAAGTGATACTATGTTTTCCATTTGAATGTTTGTGAAATATTTTAACCCACCTGTTAAGAGAAATTGTTAAAATTAGGAATATGTTTTCATTAATGTTTCATAATAACATGGGCTTTTAATATTATGAACTTGCTCACACTCAATTTTTTAAAATTTTAAGCAAATCGCATCAACCCCAATATGATGGATTTCTTGTGGGCAATGATCCCATTATTATCATTTCATAACTCCGACTCCTAGGCCGCGATCGTTATAAAATATGATATTAGGTAGGTTCCCAACCAATTTATGATATAAATCACAATTCCTTGATCATTGGGTTGGGCAATCAAACATGCCATAACTTATGCTAGTCCTTGTGGACACCCAATCTTTGCCACTAAGTTATAAGACCACACCTAAGGGTCGCTGCGTCTTATGACTCAGAAAAGTCAAACCATTGTCAATAGTATAATTTAGGGACAAATTGGTATTGGTCAGTCTGGTAAAGCCTAGTCCTACCAATACGGTTTAAGCCTTTTTGGTCTATATTTTACAATGGGAGACAAATTTTAAACTTAAATTATTATTGAGGATTTTAGCAAGTTTAAGTGAATAACTTTCAAATGGATTCCTCCATTGAAAATTCCCCAGAGGGAGGGTGGAGCGAACTCTCTTAAATACCCTTACATC
Organism: Zanthoxylum bungeanum; assembly: GCA_019454045.1. Taxonomy (NCBI): domain Eukaryota; kingdom Viridiplantae; phylum Streptophyta; class Magnoliopsida; order Sapindales; family Rutaceae; genus Zanthoxylum; species Zanthoxylum bungeanum. Next base: position 25,253 of record SKCR01004954.1, on the reverse strand, counting down.
TTAGGCTCTTATTGCCTTGGTGACAGGAATAAACAATAGATCCTCCAAATTAGTCCAACACTTTAAATATGCTTTAAGGTAAGCTTTGAGTAAATAATTATCTGGATGTCTTCACAACTTTTCCTTTTGGCTATAAAAATGTAGTGAGTGAAGGAAGACACCAAATCATTATCTAACTCTAGTAATACATTTGGTTTAAATTAAATTTAGTTTGGAAAGTTTTATTAACCCATTGGTCCCAACCCACTTGTATCTTTTATAATGTCTTTTATTATAAACAAGTGATTTATATTTATTAGCCTTAAAGGTAATAAATCTGTAAGTTCATCATGGAATAATTAATTAGCTAGGGGATAAGCAATACACTCTCTATTTCTTAGAAAGTCTCTAGATGCTTGCACCCTAAAATAATCATGCCAATTCTAATCATACATAGAATCATCAAGTATATGAGTTTTAATATGTTGGAATTATTTTAGGCATTAAATAACTTTGATTAATAATTAATTATGATATTGCATTTTATTTTATTCAAATAAATTTACTATTCACATTTTTCTACAGACGTTAACTTTAAATGCAATTTCACAATTCAAATATTAAAAAAAATCATGCAAAACTTGTGCCTAAAATTAAGTTCAGGGTGTTAGCTTTCCAACGAGCTTTTAAACACCCAATTTCGAGTTCAAACCAGTGAGAACTAATCAAAACAAAAACGGCATGCTGATACCACTGTTGAAAAGCGGCCGCGAGTGCGCAGCGGAAAATAAAAATATTATGTCGTTTTTCCTTTGCCCAATACCCATTTGTTTTGATTATTCTAAAATTCTAGGCATGTTACTATATATTCTAAGCATAAAACTCATAAAACATGCAAAGAACATAAACCTAAACATGCTAACTATTATAAGAACTCTAAACAAAATAAAGAAAGAAAAAGACTTACTTGAACCGTAAGACTCCTCCAGCCCTCCCTCCAATCTACAAGCTTTTCTGAACTCAACAACCTCTTCCACGTTCCAAAGAGCCACCCAAGTGTTTGGCCTCCAAGAAGTGCACACACCAAAGCCAAAACTCAACGGCAAGACTACGCCTTGAGTGCACGGTATTTTGCCCTTGGTGCTACCCTAGGCAAATACCTCAAAACTTTAACTCGAGATTCCTCTAGTCAATTAGACTTAAGGATCCTCAAAATCAGTGGCTTACTCTTAAACTTTAGAGTTGTTCACTTATATAAACCCAATATATGAAAGGTTTGGTGTAAAATTTTGTGAAGAATTCTTTGGGTTTATAGAGTGCTCCAAAGACAACAAAATTAATTAAGAATCCGATGTGGGATAAAAGCTAATTTAATCTTAGGTATTGGATCCTAATTTAGTGGTTTAATGAGATTATAAAACCCTAATAAGAGTACAGGGTACACACGTGTTCGGATAGTCCGACGACCGGATTTACTACCAACATATCCATGGATCTCTTGGGTCGCTTCCTAGAGATTCACCGATGATACTTGACTCGAACAAAATTAATCTAGGATTAATTATAAGAGATAGAAAATTAATCAAGGATTAATTGCGGAAAGAATTTATCTAGGATAAAATTCAATTATAAGGGAGAGCGCGATTAATTTGGAATTAATCGATTAAATAATATATTGGATATATTAATTGAAATTAGATATCAAAGCGGAATTAAAATTGGATTTTCATTCGGGTGAATGTGAATATTAATTTAGAATTAATTCGCGAGCGACTTTCGTAATAATTTTGCGAGGCACTATTATTTAATTAAATTGATTTAATTACGTCGCGATGGAAAATTCGTTTAATTGGATTAAGCGAACCCGAGCCCGAAGTGTGTTGAGCAAACCACTTGAATTTTGAATTAAACTGGGTCCCACCAACTTATATAACTTGTCCATCAGGTGTCAACTTGAGTGATGGAAGTGGTTGGAGGCATTAATTGCCATTTTTCCCTCCAACACCTTTTGCTTTTTGCTTTTGGTTAAACATATACACAAATTGAATTATTTGACTTTGTAATTTTGGTTTTAGAAATAAAATACAAAGAAAACATTTCATCTCTCCTCTCCCTCCCTCATGGCTGAACATACCCTCTCTTGTTCTTGGGATTTTTTGTTGCAAAATTTTAACATTGCTAGCACACAAGGAGTTAAAGAAGGTGATAGGGAAACTCATTATTGGAATTAAAGATTCAACACAAAGCTTGGAGCTTCCAAAACGAAAAGATTTTTAAATCCTACATCCGCTCATTGCAAGTACTTTTTTCATAACTTCTTTGATTATTCACACATGAAATCATGACTTATAGATCCTTGGCATGTTCTAGGAACCCAACAATGGTATCAAGAGCCAATTTTAAGCATGATTTTTTTTAAGGTTTATAAACTTTATTTGGGGTTCTTATGTTTTGAGCATGATTTCTTCAAATTAGTTGTTTGGTTGAGCTTTGATAATAAATTAGATTTGTGCATCTTTAGAATTGAGAAAATTGATTAGATTAATTTTCCCTAAAAAAATCTAGCTTGGCCGAATCTACCCTAATGGTGTTCATGTTGATTTGTTTGTTGATTAGGCCATTGGATGAGTTATGGAATGATATGTATATTGATTGATTGGTTTAATTCGATTGAAATCAAAAATTGATTGTTATTATGCCCAAATGTCGTGAACCATAAGCATGAATGAGTTGTTTTGATTCAATTTGTGTTGGACATAAATTGAATATTTAAAGCGTGATTAATTAGTTTAATTGATGTTTTGGAAACATTGGATTAATTAATTAATTATGGTAATTACACTTAATTAAAATAATGTGTGATATTTGGAATATTGTAATTAAATAAATAGTCTTTAATTTGAATTCGGCTAATATTGTTGTATTTGGGCTTAATGGACTTAGTTGGGCCAAGCTTCGTTTAAGATAATTGGATTGGATCCAAATTGGGCCTAAAACCATTCCATAAAATCCAAATAGAATAATTGGGCCTTAAATAATTTAATTGGGCCTAATGGAGCCTAAATTGATTTTTGGCTAAAGGGTGATTCCTTATTGGGCTTTGGTTGCCAAAGCCCATGCCTTAAGAATTAATTAAAAGCCCATTGGACTTTAATTAAATTGACATTGGATGTTAATTGGGCCTTTGAGACCCATTAAGATTGGATTTAGAATCTAAGTCTAAAAGGCACATAAATTAGTGTAATAATTAATTTGGAATTAAATTAGAATTAGTATTGAATACAAATTAAATTGGATTTAAAATTGTAGTTCGATATAATTCAAGAATACGTACTTTGAGTATTTATTCTTAAACGAGTTGGACTCGCGCAAATCAAATCGTTGTTTGAACATTGGATGATCATTAATTCTAAGATTAATTAATTCGATTAGATTGATTGAGTAACATGCTTTGTGTGAATACTTGGATGTATTGTATGTATAATGTATATCGGATGGATATTAGAAGGGTGAGGGCAATTTTGGAAATTATTGTAATAAATTTAGAATTTATTAAATTGGACCTGCGCGTCCAGCCTATTATCTTTTTTTCTCATTGTATTTCTCTTCTCACCAATTCCCCTCAATGTAAATGAGGTTTCTTTACTATATTATGTAATTGGGTAGAAGTAAGAATAGTGCTAGCGGGAGAGAAGAAATGGAGAGATTTGTTATAGGAATAAAGTTTGTTATATATCCATCCGCATATCATTATTAATTTATTTCGCATCTTATTATGCTTTTAGAATGCATGCTTAAGGGTGTATGATGAGACCTAATCAAAGATAATAAATTGGTTGCCAATTTACGCGAAAAACCGTTAATCAAATATTAAGTGTTTTTCCTTCCATTGAGTGGTTCTTTCTCAAGATCCAAGATTGACATTGATTTGTTGGCCAAAGTCAAGATCAATGTCTATCGCGGATGTGTTTAAACCACGAAGGCTTTGTTATATATCGCATGTCTTGGGCAGTTGTGACTTGTTGGCCAAAGTCAAGGTCACTTCTTGTTCATCGATATGGATTACGAAGCTTTCCCACTGTCAATGGGTCCCGCTTAACTGGAATCATTAATCTTGTTGAGCCAAAGCCAAGGCTTAGTTGATTCAGAGGAAAAAGTTAGGAAATATATTGGATATATTGACATAATATTGTATATATGTTTCGGACTTGGAGGTCCACCTACCAGATCTAGGAATTGGATAAGATCCAATTTATCTCAGAGATCTACCTAGTTAAGTATCATACAGCTTGTTGGCCAAAGTCAAGGTTGTGTGTTATTTAACGGGATCCTAGCCCACTAGGAAACAAGGTTTCCCGAGTACTCAACAGAGGGTTAGAGGCTCGTCGAAAAATTGTGGGAGGCCAGTATTGAATTTACATTTTCGTTCAAATACTTGTCAAATACGCGCTTTCAAATTATTTTCGTCATTTTATATATTTATATTAGTTGGACTAATATTTTATTATTTTCTTGTAACAGTTGGACTGTACCCAAAATCGTTAATTGAATAGTTAGGCTATTGCAATTAAGATGGCCGTAAAGGTCAATGTTAGAGACATTATCATAGGTGAAACTGTCTTTAATGGTGTGAACTTTCTTGACTGGGATATGAAACTCAGGATTGTCCTGGGGGCTGAGAGATTGCTCTATACGATAGAGAGACCTCTTGGGCCTAAGTCCGGAATTCAGCAGCTGCTTAAGCTTGAGCTTTGGAAGACTCACAGTGATGACAACTCAACTACTCAATCCTTCATGATTGCTGCAATGACCCCACAATTTCGTCTTCAAAACAAGGGATTGGATCCCTATGAAATGATGTTGAAATTGAGGGACCTTCACCGATCTAACCTTAGATCATAGAGGTACGAATTACAGAAGAAGCTCTTTTTCTCTCTAATGTCAGAGGGTACATATGTTGAGCACCATGTATTGCAGATGATTACTGATATCGAACAGCTGGGACAACTAGGCATAGTCTTCGAGGCTGAGACTTCCATAGATTTGATTTTACTGTCTCTTCCTGACAATTGGAGTGGGTTCATCATGAACTATAATATGATGAACCAAGAAAATACTCTTGGAGAGTGATGGCAATGCTGAAAGAGGCAGAAAAAGAGATTTTGAAGGGCAAAAAGCGCGAGGCGCACTTCTCTTCGACATCTCAGAATGCCCAGGCTTGGCCGAAGGCTACTGGAGGTGTGAAGAAGAAGAAGAAAAGAAAGGGAAAGGCCAATTCATCAAAGTCTTCTCGGAAGGAAAAGGACAAATCCCAAGATGTCTGCCTGCAGTATGGCAAAGGGTCACTAGAAGCATGACTGCCGTGAGTACAAGGCGCACATGATGAAAGTGAAGGTGGGCAATGCTCCGGCTTCAGGTATGTTTGTTATTGAAATAAACATGTCTACTTATAGTTTTAAAAATTAGATTTTTTATTCTGGTTGTGGTACTCATATATGTACTGATGTGCAGGATCTACAAATTAGCATGAGAATGGCTTCATGGGAGATCGACCTTCGAGTTGGAAATGGGACTAGAGTCACCGTTTTGGCTGTTGGGACCTATATTTTGGAATTGCCCTCGGAGCATATACTTACTTTATCAGACTACTATTACGTACCTAGTTTGACTAGAAACATTATATATGTATCTTGTTTAACCCAATATGGGTATACTTTTGTATTCAGAAACACCAGATGTTTTGTTTATAAAAATGATTGTGAGATATGTAGTGCTGATGTTAATAATGGTCTTTATATTTTCAATATAAATCAATCTCAAACATATAATATGACAAATAAAAGGCTTAAATTAAGTAACAAATATGAAACTTATATGTGGCATTGTCGTCTGGGACATATTAACAAGACTTGTATCTCCACTCTTTCAAAGAATGGGTACTTGGACGGATTTGATCCAAATTCATATGACGTCTGCGAATCTTGTTTATTAGGCAAAATGCCTAAAACACATTTTAGCGGTAAATGTGCACGTGCGACCAACTGTTAGCCCTCGTTCATAATGACGTATGTGGGCCCATGTCTAGCCAGGCTAGAGGTGGATATGAATACTTCGTAACCTTTATGGATGATGCATCGCGTTATGGTTATGTGTATCTTATGAGACACAAGTCAGAAACTTTTAAGAAATTTAAAGAGTTTCGACACGAAGTAGAAAAATAGACCGGCAAAAGTATTAAAACATTACGATCGGACCGTGGTGGAGAATACTTGAGCAATGAGTTTCTCGATTACTTGAAAGAGTATGGTATTCTTTCATAGTGGACTCCTCCCGGAACACCTCAATTAAACGGTGTATCCGAACGGAGAAACCGAACTTTGTTGGACATGGTAAGGTCTATGATTAGTCGCACTGAGCTACCAATTTCCTTCTAGTGATATGCATTGAATAGTGCAATACTTATTTTGAATAAGGTTCTGTCAAAGTCTGTTCAACAGACTCCATATGAAATATGGACAGGAAAGAAACTGGGTTTCACCTTCATGAAGATTTGGGGTTGCTGGGCATACCTTAAACGTTTGGATGGTACCAAACTAGAACCCAAATCGGATAAGTGCCTCTTTTTAGGTTATCATATGGAAACCAAAGGATATTACTTCTGCAACCCACAAGAGAACAAGGTATTTGTTGCTCTACATGCGGTTTTCCTAGAAAAGGAATTCCTAAATACAGTGGTAAGTGAGAGGAAAGTAGAACTCGATGAAAATCAGAGTGATAATGTTCCTGGCACCAATTCCTTACCGGAACACGAACAGTTTATCAGGGATGAGACTGTACCATAATCTTCGAATACACAAGAACCGCGTAGATCAGAGAGAGTCAGAAAATAACCTGAGAGGTATGGGTTTCTGATCTCACCTCACGTAGATATTAATCTTATTGAGGATAATGAGCCGACTACGTATGAGGAAGCGATACAAGGTATCGACTCCACTTTATGGCAAGATGCTATGAAGTCCAAAATGGATTCCATGTATACCAACTAAGTTTGGACACTGGTTGATGCACCTGATGAGCGGAAAATATATCAATATTTACCGCCCCTTTAACTTAATATTTTGTTTAGTTTCTCGGGTTTGATGAACGTTTTGATGTGTTTTAGTTTATTTTGCAGATAAAATAATATCGGGTCTCAATGAAATCATTTAGGACGAAATATGGGTCAAATAAGGGCAATTATTGGACTTGATATTTTAATTTTGGAGATTGGAAAGTTGAAAGGGCGTTTTTGAAAAAGTGCAGTTTTGGAAATTCCAGTTTTGCACATCTGTCGTATTTTGGGTATAACGTTTTATTCCGATATCGGATTGAGCTGATTCAAGTTCCAGATTAAAGAAGACTCAAAGATCTACAACTTGGAAAGACAAAATATTTTCTAATTCTGAAGATTTCATGACCGAAATTGATGAACCATCCAGAAGTGTGTTGTGTGTAATTATTAAAGTCATTTTCAATCATTTTTAAAGCAAAAAAAATAAATTAATAAATAAATAATAAAATTATCAAATCATCACCAAACATGATAAGAAATTAGTGGAGCAATTAATAATGGATTTGGTAGAGTAATTAGTGGAGAAATTAATAATGGATTTGGTGGAGAATTTGATGGATGATTTGATTGAGGTAAAATTTTGCCTATAAATACCAAGCCATTTCATTTGTAAAATTGATACTTTCTTCTTTGAAATTCCTAAAGAATAAATAAGAAGATTCTATCTTGTTTGTTTATTTACAGCTTTCAGTAATTAATTTCCGCTTTCACACTTTCTTTTCTTTATTTTTCAGTTTTTACTTTCCGCAATTTACTTTTACGCACAATCCTTTCCTTTCTTTACTTTTGCAGTTTTTATTTTTCAAGAAATGAGGAGGTAATTCCCCTTTGCTGGGGTGAAAGGTAAAGCTTTTATTATTGCTATTTAGATTAATCTCCCTTAATTATAATATATAAACTATTTAAAACTTGGCTTAATGAGGATACCGCTATATTGGCCGGTTGGTAATTAATTATAAATTGGTTTTAACCTGACTAAGTATGGATACCGCCTGGTTGGTCGGTTGGTAATTAATTATTAATTTGACTTAATCAGGATACCGTCTTTATGGCTGGTTTGTAATTATCACGTAAAGTTAATATATTATATTTAGGGAGATATCTAAAATAGTAGTAATAAAAGTTGATCCTCTAACCCCAGCATTTTCTTTTATTGTACTTTTACTTTATTTAATTTCAGTAATTTACTTTTCAGCAATTTACTCTTCAGCAATTTACTTTCAGTAATTAATTTAATTTTTTTTACTTTTTACTTTTTTTACTTTTCAGCAATTTACTTTCAGTATTTAATTTTCAGTATTTTACTTTATGTCTTTTATTTTATTTAAATTTTTACTACCCGTAAATATGTGTCGTAACTAAGCCAGTTATCTGGGGTTGTGATGAAATCCATATCACCAGTTTATAAGGAGTTAGATTATAGCTTGGGTAATATAAAGGTTTATTTATTGAGTCTTAATCTTAATGCTTTTTATTAACTGGCCATTAATAAAATTGATTAGGTAAACTTAAAATGAACTTGGAAAAGGGATTTAGGTTAAAGACCTTAGACTCAATAGCCCACGATCTTCCTTGAGGATAGATAACCCTTTAATAGATTTCCTTACAGGATAGGAATATACCTGTCGGGTGGGGGTAGCCATAATTGGAACTTAAACTTAATGAATCGAGGTAATTTGGTTGACATAGACATATGGTTCAATTGGGTTATACTGGGTATTTGTAATCGACCATCGGAAGAGGCTTTTACATAATTTAGTGTTCCAGGTTAATAAACTAATATATTACCTAATTGTAAGATAACCACTTCATCTTTAATAGATATTGGAAGGATTCACAACCCTGGATAGTTTTATAAATTTGAATTTTCTTCAATTTACTTTCAATAAATTTTATTTACTTGTTTTAAGTTTTAAAGTCACCACCCAATCAAACAATCAATCTATTAGATACTTGTAAATATTTGACCTCATAAAAAATTAATAGCAAGGTTTTAAGTCCTCGTGGGATAGATACTTTTTATACTACTTGAATGATACGTGCGCTTGCGTTATACGCGTGTGATTACGCACCGGTCAGCACCAGAAGGCGTAAAGCCTATTGGTTATAAATGGGTCTTCGAGAAGAAGACTGACATGTATGGCAACATACAAAAATACAAAACTAAGCTTGTAGCGAATGGGCATCATCAACGACATGGTGTCAACTATGATGAAACTTTTTTACCTGTTGCCATGATTAAATCCATTCGGATAATGCTTGCTATTGCTACATATTTCGATTATGAAATATGGCAGATGGATGTCAAAACCGGTTTCCTTAACGGAAACCTTTTGGAGGATGTTTATATGCAACAGCCTGACAGTTTTTTCATACCAAAACATACAAACAAGGTTTGCAAGTTAAATCGATCCATTTATGGATTGAAGCAAGCATCGCGTTCTTGGAACCAACATTTTGATGAGATCATAAAAGAATATGATTTCGTTAAAAATGAAGATGATCCTTGTGTATATAAGAAGGTTAGTGGGAGCGCATTGACATTCATTGTCCTTTACATAGATGATGTATTACTTCTTGGCAATGACATTCCTATGCTACAATCGGTGAAAGCTTGGCTTTCATTAAAATTCTCCATCAAAGATCTAGGAGAAGCAGCTTTTATTCTTGGAATAAGGATCTACCGGGATAGATCTAGAAAGATGCTTGGACTGTCCCTGAGCTCGTACATTGACAAAGTGTTGAAGAGATTTAACATGGATCAGTCTAAGAGTGGACTGTTGCCAGTGTCACATGGTGTCTCTCTATCTAAGGACATGTGTCCTGAAACTCAAAATGAGTCGGATCCCGTTCGGTTCAGCAGTCAGATCGATCATGTATACATGATATGTACGCGACCTGATGTCTCGTATGCTTTGAGCATGTGTAGTCGCTATCAGGCCAATCCAGGTGATGGTCACGGGGTTGCGGTTAAGAACATCCTTAAGTATCTTAGACAAACTAATGATGCTTTCTTAATCTATGGAGATGGATAACTTGAGGTAATTGGGTTTACCCGATGCAAGTTTCCAAACCGATAAAGACGACTGTAAGTCACAATCCGGATATATATTTTATTTGAACAACGGAGTAGTGAGCTGGAAATCTTCCAAGCAAGAGACTGTTGCCGATTCAATAATAGAAGCGGAATATATCGTTGTAGCTGAGGCAGTAAAAAAGGCAGTTTGGATCCGTAAATTCCTAATAGGATTAGGAGTAGTTCCGTTAGCAGTTGAGCCTGTTCCTTTGTATTGTGACAATAACTGGGCTATAACGCAGGCTAAGGAACCGTGGTCTCATCAACGATCCAAGCATGTACTTCAATGTTTCCATCTGATTCGTGAGATCATACATCGTGGCGATATGAAGACCGAGAAGGTGGCATTAGATGACAACATTGCAGATCCGCTAACGAAGGCTATTCTCAGTAAAAGTTTGAGCGACATGTACATAGTTCAGGTGTTAGATACTTGAGTGATTGGTTATAGGCCAAGTGGGAGATTGTTGGACAATTATGACCAATAGCATCACTATTTCTAAAACACATTGTGGTTTTCGTACAAATTAACTATGTGACGAAGGAAATTGCTATTTTATCATTTTGTAATTATATTACTTTAATATATAAATGATAAAAGTCCTTATGATTAGTTCCAGATTAATAAGATATGAGACAGTATCAATCCACGTAAGGTTTAATCATTAAATATCCATAGTCGTAGTATTATCAAAACTGGACATCGATAATGCGGAATAGACTAGTATTGCACTTGTGCGCGTTATGGAAGCGTAATGACATAATTCTCATATATTTGGGTATTAGATACCCATGCAAGTGTAATAGGGGGTTCTGTTTACCGATGGTACGGGAATAGCTTCGCTCTGGATAGACCCATCAGAATCCCATTGGTAGTATGACTATGTCTCAATGGGAATCCGAATCAGGGTTGGTGTATTTGGTCTTAACCTGATAATTGCATCGCTAATACTTGCGACAATCATTACGCTTTGGTTTTCGTCATCTGAGACTTTAACAAGTTATGTGTACACCTCTTCTGGGTTTATTGGGAATCGTAGTGTATGGGGTGTGATGTCAAGATGGAAGTGTCACTTTAGTCATATGGAGATGATGATCACGAATGGATACAAAATCGGTACTCTAATATTTTGCAACTATCGGGATAATATGACAAGGTCATGATTATCTGATTAAAGAGACTAGTTTCTAGTGATCCGATATATGCTTCGTACGGGGCAGACACAATTCCAGCCTCAGGCCTAGCATGTGACATCCGATACTGGATCGTAATACGCAATACTAAGTATACTACGCTTGATAAAGATTATATATTCTTTGATGAATATTTCTGGAGAATTGGGTAGGCACGGTGCTTTGCTAGAAGCCAACCATGTCTTGTAAATCGGTAAGAACGTGGTACGAGGTACGTACGTGTTCGGATAGTCCAACCATCGGATTTACTGCCAACATATCCAGGGATCTCTTGGGCCGCTTCCCAAAGATTCACCGATGATACTTGACTCGAACAAAATTAATCTAGGATTAATTATAAGAGAGAGAAAATTAATTTGGGATTAACTTCGGCAAGAATTTATCTGGGAGAAAATTCAATTAGAATGAGAGCGCAATTAATTTGGAATCAATCGATTAAATAATATATTGGATATATTAATTGAAATTAGATTTCAAAGCGGAATTAAAATTGGATTTTAATTCGGGCGAACAAATTAATTTAGAATTAATTCGCGAGCGAATTTCGTAATAATTTTGGGAGACACTATTAGTTAATTAAATTGGATTTAATTACGTCGCGACGGAAAATTTGTTTAATTGGATTAAGCGAACCCGAGCCCAAAGTGTGTTGAGCAAGTCACTTGAATTTTGAATTAAAGTGGGTCCCACCAACTTACATAACTTGTCCATCAAGTGTCAACTTGAGTGATGGAAGTGGTTGGAAGCATTAATTGCCATTTTTCCCTCCAACACCTTTTGCTTTTTGCTTTTGGTAAAGCATATACACAAATTGAATTAGTTGACTTTGTAATTTTGGTTTTAGAAACAAAATACAAAGAAAACACTTCATCTCTCCTATTCTCCCCCTCATGGCCAAACATACCCTCTCATGTTCTTGAGATTTTGTTGCAAAATTTCAACATTGCTAGCACACAAGGAGTTAAAGAAGGTGATAGGGAAACTCATCCTTGGAATTAAAGATTCAACACAAAGCTTGGAGCTTCCGAAACGAAAAGATTTTTGAAATCCTACATCCGCTCATTGCAAGTACTTTTTCCGTAACGTTTTTGATTATTCACACATGAAATCATGACTTATAGATCCTTGGCATGTTCTAGGAACCCAACAAGTCTACCTATCGGTCATTTTGGAGTTTTCTTACCTATTGGAACAGATACGGTTCATACCGGTCTTCATATCGGTCAATAATTTGATAGGTCATGCACTTATATGCTCAACGATCATATTTTGGATATAGCTGTTTGAATTTACAGGATCGGTATATTGGCCCATATAGATCGGCATATCGGTCTTAGGACAGAATATAGGGGCAATTTTCTATTTTTTTATAAATTTAATCCCCATTTCATTTTTGTTAACTTTAAACATCTTCATACATTTTGATGAGTGGTAAATCTATCACTATTTCCCACTCATTTAACCTAATATTTTGTATAGTTTCTTGAGTTTTGTGAACGTTTTGATATGTTTTGTGTTATTTTTTAGATAAATAAAGTTTGGAAAGCATTGGAGGCAATTGGGGCAAAAACGCGTCAACATGGATATTTTGGTCTTAAGCGCGTCGCGACGCCAAGCCTTCAGCGTCGCGACGCCTAACGTGCACCGAACAGTGCTAACGTGCGCCGGGTCCACAAATCAGAATCTGAGAAAAGTTTGACTTTGCTAAAATGCACCGTGACACGTGTCACCATCACAGCCGATCTGCTAAAATGTGCCGTGCCACGTGTCACCTTATCAGCTTATTCAGAATCTTCAAACCGGCGAACCAGAGCATGCCACGTCGACAACATCTGGCGTAGCGACGCTGAGGGACCTGGCGTCGCGACGCTGGAAGCCTATCCGCGCCTATAAATTGAGCTCGAGATTTCAGAATTCAGTGCACCATTCTCTCTCATTTCTTTGATGTAAATAGGGAGTTCTTCTCTCTCTAAGTTTCGTTTTAATTTTTAGTTTTTAGTTTTGTAATAATTTTAATTACTTTTTATAATAATAGTAATTTACTTTCTTTACTTTTTACAGTTTTTACTATTCACCATGAGGAGGTAACTTCCCCAGCTAGGGTGAAAGGTAATTCTTTCACTATTGCTATTTAGATTAATCTCCCTTAAAAATAATATATTCACTATTTAAAATATTGACTTAAAAAGGATACCGCTATATTGGTCGGTTGGTAATTTAATCTTAATCTGGTTTAAACATGACTAATCAAGGATACCGCCAGATTGGTCAGTTGGTAATTTAATTTTGGTTCCGCCTTTATGGCTGGTTTATGGACAAATATTACCGCCTTAATGGCTGGTTGGACTTAATTTGACTTAATAAGGATACCGCCAGATTGGTCGGTTGGTAATATTATCACGAGTTTATATATTATTTTATGGGAGATATCTAAATTAGTAGTAGTAAAAGTAATTCATTTTACCTTAGCATTTTATTTTATTGTAATTTACTTTTCAGTATTTACTTTACCGCATTTTTACTTTATGTCTTTTATTTTCAAGTTTTTACTAGCCCTAGTTATGTGTTGTAACTAAATTAGTTATCTGGGGTTGTGATGAAATCCAATATCACCATTTTATAAGGGTTAGATTATAGCTTGGGTAATATAAAGATTTATTTATTGAGTCTTAAACTTAATGCTTTTTCATTAACTGGCCATTAATAAAATTGATCTGGTAAACTTAAAATGAACTGGACATAGGGATTTTAAGTTTAAGACCTTAGACTCAATAGCCCACGATCTTCCTTGAGGATAGATAACCCTTTAATAGATTTCCTTACAGGATAGGAATATACCTGTCGGGCGGGGGTAGCCATAATTGGAATTTAATCTTAATGAATCTAGGTAATTTGGTTGACATAGACATATGATTCAATTGGATTATACTAGGTATTTGTAATTGACCATCGGAAGAGGCTTTTACATAATTTAGTGTTCCAAGTTAATAAATCAATATTTTACCCAACTATAAGATAACCACTTCATCTTTAAAATGATATTGCAAAGAAATCACAACCCTAGATAGTTTTTAATATTGAATTTTCTTAAAATATACTTTCGAACAATTTTATTTACTTGTCTTTAAATTTAGAATCGTCGCCATTTCAAATCAATTAAACAACCTGTTAGATACTAGTAATCATTTAACCTCATAAAATTAATAACTTAGGTCTTAAGTCCTCGTGGGATCGATACTTTTTATACTACTTGAACGATACGTACGCTTGCGTTATACGTGTGTGTTTACGCCGGTCACATTTTCCTTGAAGTAAGAACATAAAGAGAAACTAAAACCTATTCATCTTACATTCCATTGAACATCAAAGCTCACACACTACATATTCAAACACATTTAGTGAGCTTGGATTTACTTGGGTTAAACACTCACATCTTAAATCTTCTTTATCATTTATGAGTACCCGAGTTGTGTTGTCAAATATTTCATATCAAACACTTGTGGTTGTGAAATCCTTTATTGAGTGGGCTAACTCAAAAGGTGAATTTGCGTAAAGGTTTTGTTGGAGTTTTATATGGAACTACAGGGTTAGCGCAGCGGAACGCGAAAAACAGATTTTTCCGATTTCAAACATTTTCTTGGAACAATTAAATAAAATTATTTATTTAATTAACCAATGCTTAAAATCTGAAATTTTAACCCAAGAAATCAAATTTCTATTAATTACCGAATTACCCCAAAGTTTTACAATTTAATCATTTTGGTCCTTAAATAGTCAAATACTTATTTAATTGATTCTAAATCAATCCCAAAATGATTTATACATGTCTAATACATAAAATTACAATTTGCAACACAAACTCCCAATTTTTCAACAAACCGAGAGCACCCCAGATTTTTTCTTAATTGTAATTTGGCCCCAAATGTTCAAAACATGTAAGATCTAATCCAATCTATCCCAAATTAAATACATCAAATTACATTACATATATGAAAAGCCCCAAAATTGAATTAGGTTAAGAACCCTAATTTCACAAATTACTCCAATTGCTCAATTTACATTAAATTGAATTAATTCATTGCTTTAATCAATTCAATAATTCACCAAACAAGTCTCACCACTTGAAATAACTTAAGAACAATTATAGGTTATAATTGAGTGGAATTAAAACTCGAGAATGGCCACTTTAATCTTTAATTAACCAATTAAGCATAATTACTCCTAATTAGCTCATTAATTAATCACACATGCTAATCACATCCAACAAGCTTTAAACACATATAATTACAAATCCAAATAGTAGAGACATAAACTTAGCAACAAAAATTGAAGCTAAGATAAATTGAAACAATTTTCATGTAGAAGAAAGTGTGAAATTACTTACAAAATTCAAGTTTTTGGCTTTGTATTTCTTTCTTTCTTCCACAAATACTCTCAACTCAATTTATAAATATTTTGTGAAACTTGTTTTAGTGTGAAAATGAAACAAAACAATTTTGTATATCAAATTCCCACTTGGCCGAATTCTTGCTACCAAAAATAAATAACAATTATTTTATTTTTTTTCAAATTCTATTAGTCCACATTTTAGCTTTAATGAAACAACACTTTATCTTTAATAAAGCAAATCAAAATGTGTTCCAATGATACAAGCCATTTCCTAAAGAAATCATTACTAAAGATATTTACTTTATTAATTAATTTAATTATTTAACAATTAAATAATTAAATAATAAATATAAATATCTTAAATATATGTTTTATATTTACATTAAATATCTCAAATACATATATTATTGATATATGTCAAATATCACAATTTGATATTTTATTAATTTGTATTTAATAAAATCAAGAATTAAATACAAATACACATTAATTCGGAAATGACCGTTAGACCCTGATTGCATGTATTTTTCGTTTAACCATTAAACGAGTTATAAATAATCAGTATTATTCATAACAGTTGACTTAGTGCTCTACGAGTATATCTCATTAGTGAGACTCTCTAGATTCAGGTATATCCGTTACGAAATCAAATTTCGTATCCATACTTCACCCACCCATAAATTATGACGAACACAGATAAACTCACTGAATCATACAGGTTGAGGTCACTGCATACATATAATCTCTCCATCACAGGTATCCAGATTATTCCAGAAATAGATACAAACGTCAAATCTCTATAGATATAATCACATCGACATTTCTATTAGCAATCCCTTAATAACACTTAGAATTGATTTCTACAGTGTACCATGGGCCCATGGATTTAACCGATTGCTAATTCCATATATGCTCTGTACACAGAGCTGACAGATCATATCTTGATACACAGAAGATATCATGAGCATCAGTCCACACCCAACGAACATGCGGAGGTCTGATTTAAATAGATCGGTGACGTGATAGCCATCTAAGTGTGGAGGATAACTCATATATCCAAAGTGGTATCTCAAGTCAAAGAATCATTATGCTCACTCAACCCGAGAAGATTCTTATTGATGTTGGTGTATTATCCATTAAGAATCTTCGGTGAGTCGTTTAGTGTCTATCCGCTATAAACACCTACATGTCCATACGAGTCTCCAAGACTCATAGTTCATTGAGAAACCATCGAAATCCAAAATTCCAATTTACGACATGTACCAGTCTCATCGATCGGGTTACTTTACTGACCAAGTAGTGTAAACCTTGACCGGGAAACGTCTAAGAATGACGTCATGATACAACTTAATGTCAGTTGTGACGCTTTTGTAACAATATCGTAACTAATCATTCTAAGGTCGGTTACATCTTTACCATATCAAAGAAGAAGTTGTATAAAAGAAACTGTTCATTTTATTCATAATAAAATGTTACATTAGTATTTACAAGGAAATACATAATAAAATTGGCGCTCAGAGTATCAACCCTAACAAAATCTCCCACTTGCTCTAGTGCCAATATCGATTGTATTTAATACCCATCGACTCTACATGTTTATCATATAACTTTAGAGGTATGGCCTTCGTAAGCGGGTCTGCTACATTATCTTCACTCGGTACCTTGCACATGACAATGTCCCCTCACGACACAATCTCTCGAATGATTTGGTACTTTCGTTCCACATGCTTCGACTGCTGATGCGCCATTGGTTCTTTTGCTTGCGCAATGACTCCAGTATTATCACAGTCTAGCGGAATCAGATTCTCGATAGTTTGGGCTACTCCCAATTCTGTGATAAACTTCCTAACCCAAACAGCTTCCTTTGCAGCTTCAGAAGCTGCAATATATTCCGCCTCTGTGGTGGAATCAGCTGTTGACCCTTGTTTGGAACTATTCCAACAAACTGCACCTCCATTAAGGGTAAATATGAATCCTGATGTAGACTTGCTATCATCAGGATCCAATTGGAAATCACAATCCGTATACCCATTAACTTGCAGTTCGTTTCCTCTATAGACAATAAACTTATCCTTAGTACCTTTAAGATACTTGAGGGTATGTTTAATGGTCATCCAATGGTCATTTCCTGGATTAGACTAATATCTGCTCGTCAAACTAACTGCGAAGCCGATATCAGGCCTAGTACATAACATGGCATACATGATGTTGCCCAAACACGAAGCATAAGGTTAATTCGACATTCTACTCTTCTCATCTTCTATTTGCGGACACATCTTCTTCAAAAGATGTAAGCAATGTCTGAACGGTATGTTTGCTGTCTTACAGTTACCAAAATTAAACCGTTCTAAGATCTTATCTACGTACGTTGATTGAGATAATCCAATAAGCTTCCTTTCTTTATCTCTATAGAGTTTTATGCCTAAGACATAATAAGCTTCACCCAGGTCCTTCATGGAGAAATTCTTACAGAGGTAAGCTTTGATGCCTTGCATCATCCCAATATCATTCCCAATGATAAGGATGTCGTCAAATTAGAGAATTAAAAATACCACCATACTCCCACTGGCCTTCTTATACACACAATATTCTTCCAAATTCTTGAGAAAACCAGACAATTTGATTATCTCGTTGAATCAAAGATTCCAACTTCGTGAAGCCAGTTTAAGTCCATAAATGGACTTCTTCAGCTTACACACCATGCCCGAGTTCTCACTGGATGCAAAACCCTCTGGTTGTTCCATATAGATTTCTTCATCAAGAAATCCATTTAGAAAAGCCATTTTGACATCTATTTGTCAAATCTCATAATCATGATATGCAGTAGTAATTGACAATAAAATCCTGATGGACTTTAGCATCGCAACTGGCGAAAAAGTTTCATCGTAGTCGACACCAGGTCACTGCGAGTAAACCTTTAGCTACCAGTCGGGCCTTAAAGATTCAACCTTTCCTCGGGCCCCCCCGCTTCCTCTTGTAAATCCATTTACAATCGATAAGAATAATTCCCTTCGGGAAGCAGAACCAAGTTCCAAAACTTGATTCTCAAGCATGAGTCTATCTCGGATTTCATGGCGTCTTGCCATTTCACGGAGTCGATATCCAACATCGATTTTCTATAGGTTAAAATGGTCAGTATCTTCAACTAAGAGAAACATCCAGACTATTTTCTTGTATCAAATACAAGCGTTCAGTAGGTCTAGATACCCTTTGTGACCTACGGAGAGTGTGTGTTGAAGGTTCTTCATCTTCTTAAACTACAGGTTCCTCCATAAGTTTGTTGGTCCAGGTTCTACTTCATCAAGTTCAACATCTCTATGATCACCACCTTCTGCCAAAAATTTTATTTCTAGAAATTTTGTGAAGTGAGTGATACGAAACACATTTCGATGCTCGGTATCATAGAACAAATATCCTTTCGTATTTGAAGGATAAACCTTAAACTTCTGCCCTCGAGGGTGTAAAAACTATTTGCTGAGCCATCCTAACGTATGCATGACACCCCCAAATCTTAATATAACTAAGATTAGTTTCCTACCGATCCATATCTCGTACGGGAGTCCTAGGAAAACAACTTTAGAAGGAATCTTACAGGAGATGAAACAACAGTTTTAAAAGAGCATAACCATAATTAATAGGGTAAATCTTTTAACTCAACATCGATCGAACCATATCCAAATAAATTCCCATTTTCTCTTTGACACTCCATTGTGTTGTGTGGAGTGCCCGGAGGAGTATATAAGTGAGAATCTCATTCTCCTTAAATAATCAGTGAACTCTGTGTTGGACAATTATGACCCATAGTGTCACTATTTGTACAGATCACGGTGTTGTTGTACAAATTAACTATGTGACAAAGGAGATTGCACTCTTATCATTTGTGATTAGATCACCTAGATATATAAATGATGAGAGGTCCCTATGATTTTTTCCTGGACAGAGAATGATATGAGACAGTATCAGTCCACGAAAGGATTAATCATTAAATCCCTAGTCAGAGTATTATTGAGATTGGACATCGGTAATACGTAAAAGACTAGTATTGCACTTGTGCGCGTTAGTGAGGTCACAACGACATAGTTCTCATATATTTGGGTATAGGATACTCATGCAAGTGTAATAGAAGGTTGTGTTTTACCGATGGTATGGGAAACAGCTTCGCTCTGGATAGACCCCCCGCGGAATCCCATTGGTAGTATGACTATGTGTCTATGGGAGTCTGCAATCAGGGTAGGTGTATTTGGTCTTAACCTGAGACTTGCACCGCTAATACATACGACAATCAATATACTTTGGTTGAGGTCGTCCAAGGCTTTAACGGTTCTGTGTACGCCAATACTGGGTATATTGAGAATCGTAGTGTGTTGGGTGTGATGTTAAGACGGAAGTATCACTCCAGTCATATGGAGATGATGGTCACGTAGGATACGGTACTGGTTCTCTTAAGTACTGCAGTCATCGGGATAATATGACTAGGTCATAGTTATCCGATATAGAGACTAGTTACCAGACATCCGACATGTGCTTCGTACAGGCAGACACAATTCCAGCCCCAGGCCTAGCACGTGATCATCTGATACTGGATCGAAATACGCAATACCACGTATACTACGCCTGATATAGATCGCTTATTCCTGTAAGCATGTTCTGGAGAATTGGGTAGGCATGGTGCTTTGCTAGAAGCCAACCTTGTCTTGTGAATCGTGTAAACGTAGTACGACGAGGTACTTACGTGTTCGGATAGTCCGACGACCCGATTTACTGCCAACATATCCGGAGATCTCATGGGTCGCTCCCCGAAGATTCACCGATGACGTATGACTCGCACTTTAATTAATCTGGGATTAATTTAATGAGAGAGAAAATTAATCTGGGATTAATTACGGAGATATTTTATCTGGGATAAAATATCAATTTAGAGAGAGAACGATTAATTGGAATTAATCGATAAAATAATATATTTGATATATTATACGAAATTGGATTTCGACGTGGAATTAAAATTAGATTTTTATTCGGGCGAGCGAATTAATTTAGAATTAATTCGTTAGCGACGTGAATAGTGATTTCGCTAGGCGTAATCATTTAATTACGACGCAATGGAAAATTCGTTAATTTGGAATTAGCGAACCCGAGCCCAGGATTATTTGCGAGCACATTCGCATTTCAAATTCGAGTGCGGCACGCAAGTCCAATCAAGCGTCAAATCATTAGTCACATCAAGCGTCAAATCACATGTCACTTTGAGTGATGTGACATTTGAGTGATTGATGTTAGTAGATGTGAGGTGATTGACAAGCATTTAATGCTTGCTTTTTGAAATTAAAAGAAAAGAAAAGGTAATGGTTTATTAATTTTGGAAAATATATAAACCTAATACTATTTTTTTTTATTTCACACATTCTCTCTCTCCCTTTTTACGGTTTAGGGCTTTTGGAGCCAAAACTTCTTCTTCCTCTCTCACGGTCAAGACCGATTCTCCTTCTTGTTCTGGTTCGACCGAGCAAATACATGGAGAAGCAAAGATTTTGTTGTTGCAAGATCTATGTGCTAGCACACTCATGGAGGAATACAAAGGGTGATAGGGTAGTGTTTCCATGAGCAAGGAATCACCTTGTGAAGCTTGGAGCTTGGAGAGTTTCCATGGAGGATCACCATGGCCAAATAGAGAAGATGAGAAACAACACCCACACGCGCAGCCCCTACCACGAGCAGCCCACTGCCGAGCTCCCAAGGGCAGTCGTTTTTTTTGTCTTTGTTGCATCTCTACCGATCAATGTGAGTTATTTCGCACCTCATTTGATGTGTATTCAACTCGTTTATGCTTGATAAATGATCCTGGGACTTGATTGAAACTCAACAATGGTATCTTGAGCCAATTGGGCATAAAACGAAATTATGGGTTCTTAGCCAAAATTTGGGGCTTTTTGATTTAAGCATTTTTTTGACAAATTGTTTTTTTAAGTATGCTTGTATATGGATAACTTAGAGTTATATGTAATCAATTTTGATGAAAAATTAATTGGATTGATTTTCCCCAATTTGCTTTGGATGGCCGAATTTGGTTAGCTCCCTAATGTCTTGGATTTTTGATTTTTTGTTCATTGGATGACTTGGAAATCATTAGGGATTTGATTTTATGTTTGATTGGATTCAATTGGATTGGATTTGAATTTGGACACAAAATCCCCATTTGGCCGAGACTTTAGCATGTATATTTGGGTTTGATTTTGATCAAATTATGTTGGACATGATTCCATGATGTTAAGCATGATTAATTGGACAAATTTGGTGTTTTGGAAACTTTGATTTGGGTAATTAATAATGCTATGCACTTTGTTTAATTGAATTGTAAAATTGGATTTTGTAATTTAATTAAATTGGGCCTTAAATTGAATTTGGGCTTTTAAAGTTGTTATGGGCTTATTGGGCTTTGTTGTACAAAGTTGGGTTTAGGCAAAATTGGTTGGATCCAATTAGGCCCAAAACCGCATCCAAAAGGCCCAAATGCGACTAATGAACCTTTAACGTTTAATTGGGCCTAATGGGCCTAAATTAATTTCTGGGCTTATGGGGTAACTCCCGGATTGGATTTTGGTTATTCGGTTTGACCCGAGTTGACCAAAAGTCCACGCCTTGAAGAAATTAATTAAAAGCCCATTGGACTTGAATTAAATTAATATTGGATATTAATCGGGCTTTGAGACCCGTAACGATTAAATTCGGAATTTAAGTCGTAAAGGTTTATTTAATAAAGTGTAATATTTTTGGAATTAAATAATGAATTAGTATTAAATACAATTGAATTGGATTTAATTTTGTAGTTTAATTTAATTCAAGAATTCGTACTTTGAGACTTACTTATTCGCAATACGAGTTTGACTCGAACAAAATCAAATCGTTGTTTGAACATTGGATGATCACTAATTATCAGATTAATTAATTGGATTAGATTGATTGATAACATGCTTGTATGAATGACATGGTTGCGATGCATGAATAATGTATATCGGATGATATTAGTCGGGTGGGGCAATTTTGGAAATTGTAATAAATTTGATTTATTAATTGGACCTGCGAGTCCAGCCTTATCTCCTATTTCTTTGTATTCTCTTCTCGCCTATTCCCCTCAATGTAAATGAGGTTTCTTTAGAAGTGTAGTGTGTAACGGGTAGAAGTAAATACAAGTGCTAGCTTGAGAGAGAAAGAGAGAGATTTGATCTAGGATCAATGTAAAGTATCCATCCGCATATCATTATTATTTTATTTCATATGCGCTTTATTATGTGTTTAGAATGCATGTTTAAGTGTGTATGATGATGAGACCTTAAAAAAGATAATAAATTGGTTGCCAATTTGCACGCGAAAAACCCTCGCTAAATATTAAGCGTCTTTCCTTCCATTGAGTGATTCTCACTCAAGATCCGAGACGGCATTGGTTTGTTGGCCAAAGTCAAGGCCTCTGTCTGTCAAAGATGTGTTTGAATCACGAAGGCTTTGTTCCATATTGGTGTCTTGTCCAAGTTGTGTGTTTGTTGGCCAAAGTCAAGACCACTTCTTGTCCATCGACATTGATTACGAAGCTTTCCATGGTCAATGGGTCGCGCTTGACTGGGATCACTAAGTTTGTTGTGCCAAAGCCAAGGCTTAGTTGATTCAGAGGAAAAAGGTTAGGTAATACATTGGATGTATTGGCATATATAAGATATATGTTTCGGACTTGGATGTCCCCCTACCGGATCTAGGAATTGGATTGGATCCAATCGATCTTAGAGATCTACCTAGTTAATTATCATACAATTTGTGGGCCAAAGTCAAGATTGTGTGATATTTAACGGGATCCTAGCCCACTAGGAAACACGGTTTCCCGAGTACTCGACAGAGGGTTAGAGGCTCGCCGAAAAATAGTGGGAGGCAAGAATTGAATTTGCAATACTCGTTCAATTACTCGCCACACGCGCTCATTCAAATTATTTCGTCGTTAGATTAAATGTTAGTTGGACTAATATTTAAATTGTTGTTTTAATTAACAGTTGGACTGTATTATAGTTGATTATATATAATTGGATTATATTAATCAATATATTTGAATTAATTAATTTCAGTTTACAGTTGATTTTATAATTGGATTATAGTAATCAATGTAATTGAGGTTAATTAATTAATTTAAATTATATTTGATTATATAGTTGGACTATTATAATCATTATAATAAATAGTACCACAAATCGTTGATTAAATAGTTGGACTATTAGAATCAAGATATAAATGAAAGATTAGTGTTTAAAAATAATCATGGGTGAAAATGTATTTAAACGACTTTATTTTCAAATTGGGAATAAATTTCAGGATGGTCCTGGAAAAATAATAAGTTATTTTATTTGATAAAATAATATATTAAGCCTAAGCCTGGAGTTAAGCAAATAAGTGGAACATGATATTTGGAATATTCATGTAATGATAACTTTAGTGCTTAATCCACTATACTTGTCATAAAGAAAGACTCATTGATTTCTTTATCAAACTAAAGATTAGATTCTTAAAGTATGATATTGAAATTGAAGGATCTTCATAAATCTATACTTAGATTTTAGAAGTAAATAAATTACAATAATTAACTCTTGGAGGGTTAATGACTATTCTCAAGGAGAAAAGTCAAAGTTTGCAAGAAGGCGGCAAGTAGCGCAAGGCGCACCTTACTTCGATATTCCAGAATGCCAAGGCTTGGCCAAAGGCTTCTGGAGTATGGAAAAATGGCAAAGGCAAAATCATTATAGTCTTCTAGGAAGATAAAAGGAAATATCCCAAGAAGGAATTGAAGACGAGCAAGGCTCTGACTTCAAAAATGATTGTCATAATTATGTTCACAGCTAGTATTAAAATTAGATTTTAGATACTTAGTGTGGTACATAAAATATATGTATTATGTTCAGAATCTGTTTTGAACAAGATACTGACATCATTAGAGATTTATCTGCAAATTGGAAACGGGACGATTGTCGCTGTTTTAACCGTAGATACCTAAGTTTAGGAACTACCCTTTGGGTATGTACCTAAATTTGGAAACTGTTATAATGTAACTAGTTTGACTAGAAACATCTCTATATCGCGTATAACCCGCTACGCGGGTGTACCTTTATATTCTAGAACACTAAAAGTTTTATTATATAAAGATGATATTGAGATAAACACATTAGATGTGAATAACAGAATTTATATTTTGAATATAAATAATATCTCAAATATATATAATAATGACATATAAATAGCTCAAACTGATTTGATCAATTAAGAAACTAAATGTGGCATAGTTGTCAGGGACACTATTAAACAAGAATCGTATATCCACACTTTCGAAGAGTGGGTACTAGGACTAATTTGATTTCAATCAAATAAAGTCTACGAATCTAGTTTATTGGGCAAAGTGCCTGAAACACTATTTACTTGCTAAAAGTGTCAGTGCCACTGATCTGTTAGCCCTAGTTCATATTGAAGCAAGTGGGC
>SKCR01004953.1:0-65166 GCA_019454045.1 Zanthoxylum bungeanum | reverse complement strand
CATAAATTTAAGCAGTTTCATATAATATCATAAGCATAAACTAGATCATGGATTTTTAATCTAAAAATGCCCCTCCCACTAAATCATGCAATACTGTAATCCCCAAACAGAATACAAAGATTTAATAATTAAATTAAATAAAAATAGTGAAAAGTGGATCCCGTGAATATATTTCAGCTCACAGCAGAGGCACGGTCTCGCCTACGTATATTCATCAAGTAGACAACTCATTTGTTAATCACTCACCAGTGACTATTGGGTTTCCGGTCCTGGTCGTTTCTCATTTTCGCTGCTAAGGCAGGCTTACAAGGAGACGTACCAAGGTTAAATTCGTCAATGATAAACTCAAGTTACTTGCGTAACCCTGACAGCTATGGCACGTTCAGGATTCCGCTTTCGCTTGAATTTATCTAGTATCTAATATACATCCAGTATAAATAAATCTCTATCGGCTACACACTCACAGCAGAGGCATGGTCTTGGATGTAGTCACGGAGAAATATTTATAAATCGTATTGACAAGACGGACCACATAACATGCATCAAATACATAATTACATTTAAACCTTATTATTAGGGATTTTCCGCTAAGTGTCATACACCATAAATCTAATTAAATTAGATTATAACATGCATGTATAAAGTCAAGAAAACATGATTAAACATTGAATTAAAGGGCTAATCATATTAGGGGGCCTAGAATCATACGTGCTCTGATACCATTTTGTAGGGGTTTTATTGCAGATATCCGGTAACTCAGCGGAACAGTGGAAAATCAAAATTTTCCAATTTCAAAATTTTTTCTCGGATTAATAAAATAAAATTATTTATTTTATTATCCAATAATCAAATTATGAAATAAAACACTATAAATCAAATTTATGTGAATTTACCGAATTACCCTTATACTTTGTATTTTGTTCATTTTAGTCCGAAATTGTTCAAAATAATTTTGAATGATTCTAAATCATTACTAATATAAATTTAACATATCCCAAATTTCAAAATAAAATTGGCAACAAAAATCCCAAATTTCAAAATACAATTGGCAACAAAAATCCCAAATTTTATCACCAAGGCCGAGAGCCTCAATGAAGCATGTCAATGTGCATTTTGCACTTCCAAAGTTCAAAACATATTAAGACAAAATCCAATCAACCCAATATTTTACATGCATCATATACACATCCAAATAGACCATTTAAATGAAAAGCCCCAAATTTGGAAGTGGTCTTAAACCCTAATTTTTTAATTTCTTCAAATTGGACAAATTAGACCAAATTGGTTAAATCCAGTACTTCAATCATGTTTCTTCCATCCAAATCAAGTCTCAACACAATGAAATAACTATAGATCAAATCTAGGTCATTTAAGTGTGGGTCAACAACTCTAAATTAGCAACAAGTTTCTAAAACCATGAAAAGAATGCTACTTAACATCTTATAAGCATTCTATCAACTTTATACATACTCAACCCTTTTTTCAAACTTTCATCCACCAAAAATACAAAGAATAAAGAATGGAAAAACACAAGAACATCACAAGGTGAAGCCCACAATAAGAGGAACAGTTTTCTCTCTAATGGAAGGTTGGAAATACTTACTAAATTCCAAACTTTTCTTGATTTTTGCCTTTCTTTCTCTCAAGCTTCTTTTATTTTCTTCAATGGAGTATTTGATCAAGTGTATTAGGTTAGCAAACCCTAAATGAAAACAAAACAATATATACTTGCACAAATAAGCCTTGGCCGAATTTTGCTAGCATAAAATATCTAGATATTTGTTTTTTATTTCATTTAATTTTGCTTTACAACTTGTTAACTTTAATCATCAAACCATTTAATGAATTAAAGTTAGTCAACAATTGCAACTCAAGCCATTAATAAAATATCATAACTTTAAGATATTTATATTTTAATTAATTTAATCATTTAACAATTAAATAATTAATTAATTAATTAAATACAAATATATTAAATATATGTATTATATTTACAATAAATATCAAATACATATATATATTTATAATATTAGTCAAATATCTCAATTTGACAATTAATTAATGTGTATTTGAATTAATCAAGCATTAAATGCAAATACACAAAAATTAAGGAAATGACTATCGGGTCCCTACACATGTATTTTGCGTTTAACCTTTAAACTACTTTATAAATAATCAACATCATTTATAATTGTTGCCCTAGTGCTCTACGAGTATATTTCATTAGTGAGACTCTAGATTCAGGCATACCCGTCACGAAATCCAATTTCGTGTCCATAATTTATCCACCCGTAAATTATGACGATCACGGATAAACTCGCTGAATTATACAGGTCGAGGTCATGGCAATTGTATAATTCCTCTGTCACAGGTATCCAGATAAATCCCAGAGATATAGATGTAAACGTCAAATATCTATAGGGATTATCCAGTCGACTATTCTATTAGCAATCTCAAAAAGAACATTCAGGACTAACTTCTAAATTATACCAAGGGCCCATGGTTTTTATCTGATTGCTAATTATATGGACTACCTATGCTCTGATACACAGAACTGATAGATCCTATCTCGATACACACAGGACACCTTGAGGATCTATCTACACCCAACGAACAGACGGAGGTCTGATCTTAATAGATCGGTGACGTGACTGCCATCTAAGTGTAGACGATAGCTCATGCGCCTACAGTGGCATCTCAAGTCGAAGAATCACAACTGCTACTCAACCCGATAAGATTCTTATTGACGTTGGTGTACCATCCATTAAGAATATTCGGTGAGTCGTTCAGTGTTTATCCGCTATAAACACCTACATGTCTATACTAGTCTCCAAGACTTATGGTTCATTGAGAAACCATTGGAATCATATATTCCATCATACGACATGTACCGGTCTCAACGGATTTACTATACTGACCAAGTAGTGTAAACCTTGACTAGGAACTGTATGAGAATGACAACGTGATGATACAACTCAATGTCAGTTGCGACGCTTTTGCAACTGTACCATGACTAGTCATTCTAAGGTCATTACGTCATTACCATATTAAAAGATACATTATATTATAGAAACTGCATATATTATTCAAAATAGTAATGTTTTACAGAAATACTCATAAAGAAATACAACCGGGAATTGGCGCTCTGAACACCAACCCCAACTTCATATTGACATCACACCCAATACACTACGATTCTCAATAAACCCAGAAGAGGCGTACACATAACCTATTAAAGTCCTGGACGAACATAACCAAAGCATATTGATTGTCGCAAGTACTAGCGATGCATGTATCAGGTTAAGACCAAATATACCTACCCTGATGCGGATTCCCATAGACACATAGTCATACTACCAATGGGATTCCGAGGGGTCTATCCAGAGCGAAGCTGTTTCCGTACCATCGATAAACACAACCTCATATCAGACTTCCATAAGTATCCAATATGTAAATATATGAGAACTATGTTGTTACGCTTCCATAACACGCACAAGTGCAATACTAGTCTATTCTACATTATCGATGTCCAGTCTCGATAATACTACGACTAGGGATATTTAGTGATTAAAACTTTATGGATTGATATTGTCTCATATCTAATAATCCGGAACTAATCATAAGGACTTTTATCATTTATATATTTAAGTAATCAAATTACAAAATGATAATATGCAATTTCCATTGTCACATAGTTAATCTGTACAAAAACCATAATGTCTTTTACAAATAGTGACTCTATGGGTCATAATTGTCCAACAATCTCCCACTTGGCCTATAGCCAGTCACTCAAGCATCTAACACCTGAACTATGTACCTGTCGCTCAAATTTTTGCTGAGGAATAGCTTTCGTCAGCAGATCTACAATGTTGTCCTCTGATGCGACCTTCTCGATCTTCACATCGCCACGATGTATGATATCACGAATCAGATGGAAACATCGAAGAACATGTTTGGATCGTTGATGAGACTGCGGTTCCTTAGCCTGTGCTATAGCCCCGTTATTGTCACAATACAATGAAACGGGCTCAGCTGCTAACGGAACTACTCCTAATCCAATTAGGAATTTATGGATCCAAACTGCTTCATTTGCTGCTTCAGCTGCAGCAATGTACTACGCTTCTGTTGTTGAATCGGCAATAGTCTCTTGCTTGGAAGATTTCCAACTTACTGCTCTGTTATTCAAATAAAATATGTACCCGGATTGCGATTTACAGTCATCTTTATCGGTTTGGAAACTTGCATCGGTATACCCAGTTACCTCAAGTTCTCAATCTCCATATATTAAGAAAGCATCCTTAGTTCGTCTAAGATACTTAAGGATATTCTTAACCGCCATCCAGTGACCATCACCTGGATCGGCCTGATAGTGACTACACATGCTCAAAGCATAGGAGACATCAAGTCGCGTACATATCATGGCATACATGATCGATCCAACTACGGAGGCGAACGGGATCCGACTCATGTTGTCTCTCTTATCTTGAGTTTTAGGACACATGTCCTTAGATAGAGTGACGCCATGTGACACTGGCAATAGTCTCATCTTGGACTGATTTTTGTTGAATCTCTTCAACACTTTGTCAATGTTCGTGCTCTGGGAGAGTCCAAGCAGCTTTCTAGATCTATCCCGATAGATCTTTATTCCTAGAATAAATGTTGTTTCTCCCAGATCCTTCATGGAGAATTTTAATGAAAGCCAAGCTTTCACCGATTGTAGCATGGGAATATCATTACCAATAAGCAATACATCATCAACATAAAGGACAATGAATGTCAGTGCGCTCCCACTAACCTTCTTATATACACAAGGATCATCCTCGTTTTGAATGAAATCATATTCTTTTATGATCTCATCAAAACGTTGGTTCCAAGAACGCGATGCTTGCTTCAATCCTTAAATGGATCGATTTAACTTACAAACCTTGTTTACAAGTCTAGGTATGACAAAACCATCAGGTTTTTGCATATAAACATCCTCCAAAAGGTTTCCGTTAAGGAAATCAGTTTTGACGTCCATCTGTCATATCTCGTAATCGAAATATGTAGCAATAGCACGCATAATCCGAATGGATTTAATCATGGCAACTGGTGAAAAAGTTTCGTCGTAATCAACACCATGTCGTTGATGATACCCTTTCGCTACAAGCCTAGCTTTGTATGTTTGTACGTTGCCATCCATGTCAGTCTTCTTCTTGAAGACCCATTTGCAACCAATAGGCTTTACGCCTTTTGGTGCATCAACCAGTGTCTAAACATGGTTGGTGTACATGGAATCCATTTCGAACTTTATGGCCTCTTGCCATAAAGTGGAATCGATATCCTGTATCGCTTCCTCATACGTAGCCGACTCGTTATCCTCAATGAGATTGATATACACATGAGGTGAGATCAGAAACTCATACCTATCAGGTTGTTTTCTGACTCTCTCCGACCTATGCGGTCCTTGTGTATTCGAAGATTATAGTACAATCTCATCCCTGATGAACTGTTCATGTTCCGTTAATGATTCTGTGCCAGGAATAGTATCACTCCGATTTTCATCGAGTTCTATTTTCCTCCCACTTACCACTGCATTTAAGAATTCCTTCTCAAGGAAAACTGAATGCAGAGCAACAAATACTTTGTTCTCTTGTGGGTGATAGAATTCATATCATTTGGTTTTAATAGGATATCCTACAAATAAGCATTTATCTGATTTAGGTTCTAGTTTGTTACCTTCCAAACGTTTGACGTATGCCCAGCAACCCCAAATCTTCAGGAATGAGAAACTCGATTTCTTTCCTGTCCATATCTCATACGGAGTCTGTTGAACAGACTTTGACGGAACCTTATTCAAAATAAGTATTGCACTGTTCAAAGCATATCCCCATAAGGAAATAGGTAGCTCTGTGTGACTCATCATAGACCTTACCATGTCTAACAAAGTTTGGTTTCTCCGTTCGGACACACCGTTTAATTGTGGTGTTCCGGGAGGAGTCCAGTGTGAAAGAATACCATATTCTTTCAGGTAATCAAGAAACTCATTGCTTAAGTATTCGCCACCACGGACCGACCGTAATGTCTTAATACTTTTTCCGGTCTATTTTTCTATTTTGTGTCGAAACTCTTTGAATTTCTCAAGGGTTTTCGACTTGTGTCTCATAAGATACACATAACTATAACGCGATGCATCATCCATAAAGGTTACGAAGTATTCATATCCACCTCTAGCCTGGCTAGACATGGGCCCACATACGTCACTATGAACGAGGGCTAACAGTTCGGTGACACGTGCACCATTTCCTCTAAAAGGTGTTATAGGCATTTTGCCTAATAAACAAGATTCGCAGACGTCATATGAATTATGATCAAATCTGTCCAAGTACCCACTCTTCGAAAGTGTGGATATACGTGTCTTGTTTATGTGTCCCAGGCGACAATGCCACATATAATTTTCATCATTGTTACTTACTTTAAGTCTTTTGTTTGTTACATTATATGTTTGAGATTGATTTATATTCAAAATATAAAGACCATTAGTTACATCAGCAGTGCAAATCTCCATATCATTTTTATACATAAAAC
Source organism: Zanthoxylum bungeanum (assembly GCA_019454045.1). Taxonomy (NCBI): domain Eukaryota; kingdom Viridiplantae; phylum Streptophyta; class Magnoliopsida; order Sapindales; family Rutaceae; genus Zanthoxylum; species Zanthoxylum bungeanum. The sequence goes on along the minus strand of SKCR01004953.1, from coordinate 58,599 downwards.
ACCCAGTGTTTCTAAATACAAAAGTATACCCACATTGGGCTAACATAGATACAGAAATAATATTCCTAGTCAAACTAGGTACATAATAACAGTCTGAAAGTTTAAGTACATGCCCCGAGGGCAGTTCCAAAAAAAAGTGCCAACGGCCAAAATGACGACTCGTGTCCCATTTCCAACGCGGAGGTCAATCTCTCCTGAGGCCAGTCTCCTGCTAATCTGTACATATATGAGTACCACAACTAGAATCAAAAATCCAATTTTTAAAACTAGTAGTAGACATGTTTATTTCTATAACAAACATACCTGAAGCCGTTGCCTTGTTGGACAATTATGACTCATAGTTGTACAGATCATTGTGTTGTTGTACAAATTAACAATGTGACAAAGGAGATTGCTCTCTTATCATTTATGATTAGATCACCTAGATGTATAAATGATGAGAGGTCCCTATGATTTGTTCCTGGACGGAGAATGATATGAGACAGTATCAGTCCGCGAAGGATAAATCCTTAAATATCCCTAGTCAGAGTATTATCGAGATTGGACATAGATAATGCGTAAAAGACTAGTATTACACTTATGCGCGCTGTGAGGGCATAACGGCATAGTTCTCATATATTTGGGTATATGATACTCATGCAAGTGTAATAGGAGGTTGTGTTTTACCGATAGTACGGGAAACAGCTTCGCTCTGGATAGACCCCATCGGAATTCCATTGGTAGTATGACTATGTGTCTATGGAAGTCCGAAATCAGGGTAGGTGTATTTGGTCTTAACTTGAGACTTGCACCGCTAATACTTGCGACAATCAATATACTTTGGTTTTGGTCGTCCAGGGCTTTAACAGGTTCTGTGTACGCCTCTGCTGGGTATATTGAGAATCGTAGTGTGTTGGGTGTGATGTCAAGACGGAAGTATCACTCCAGTCATAGTGGAGATGATGGTCACGTAGGATACGGTACTGGTTCTCTTATGTACTGCAGTCATCGGGATAAAATGACAAGGTCATGTTTATTCGATTATAGAGACTAGTTACCAGAGATCCGATATGTGCTTCGTACGGGACAGACACAATTCCAGCCTCAGGCCTAGCACGTGACATCCGATACTGGATCGAAATATGCAATACTACGTGTACTATGCTTGATATAGATCAATATATTCCTGTAAGGATATTTCTGGAGAATTGGGTAGGCATGGCGCTTTGCTAGAAGCCAACATTGTCTTGTAAATCGGTAAAAACGTAGTACTAGGTAATTACGTGTTCGGATAGTCCGGCGACCGAATTTACTGCCAACATATCCTGGGATCTCATGGGTCGCTTCCCGAAGAATCACCGGTGACGTATGACTCACACTTTATTAATATGGGATTAATTAAATGAGAGAGAAAATTAATCTGGGATTAATTACGGAGATATTTTATCTGGGATAAAATATCATTTAAAGAGAGAGAACGATTAATTTGGAAGTAATCGATAAATTAATATATTCGATATATTAAACGAAATTGGATTTCGACGCGGAATTGAAATTAGATTTTAATTCGGGCGAACTAATTAATTTAGAATTAATTCGTTAGCAACGTGAATAGTGATTTCGCTAGGCATAATCATTTGATTACGTCGCAACGGAAAATTCATTAATTTGGAATTAGCGAACCCATATATTTTGGTATAAGATACTCATTCAAGTGTAATAGGAGGTTGTGTTTCACCGATGGTATGGGAAACAGCTTCGCTCTGGATAGACCCCCTCGGAATTCCATTGGTAGTATGACTATGTGTCTATGGAAGTTCGAAATCAGGGTAGGTGTATTTGGTCTTAACCTGAGACTTGCACCGCTAATACTTGCGACAATCAATATACTTTGGTTGTAGTCGTCCAGGGTTTTAACAGGTTCTGTGTACGCCTATGCTGGGTATATTGAGAATCGTAGTGTGTTGGGTGTGATTTCAAGACGGAAGTGTCACTCCAGTCATATGGAGATGATGGTCACGTAGGATACGGTACTGCAGTCATCGGGATAATATGACTATGTTATAGTTATCTGATATAGAGACTAGTTATCAGACATCCGACATGTGCTTCGTACGGGGCAGACATAATTCCAGTCCCAGGCCTAGCACATGATCATTCGATACTGGATCAAAATACGCAATACCACGTATACTACGCCTGATATAGATCGCTGATTCCTGTAAGCATGTTTCTGGAGAATTGGGTAGGCATGGCGCTTTGCTAGAAGCCAACCTTGTCTTGTGAATCAGTGTAAACGTAGTACGAGGTACTTACGTGTTCAGATAGTCCGACGACCCGATTTACTGCCAACATATCCGGAGATCTCATGGCTCGCTCCCTAAAGATTCACCGATGACGTATGACTCGTATTTTAATTAATCTGGGATTAATTTAATGAGAGAGAAAATTAATCTGGGATTAATTGCGGAGATATTTTATCTGGGATAAAATATCAATTAAAGAGAGAGAACGATTAATTTGGAATTAATCGATAAAATAATATATTTGATATATTATACGAAATTGGATTTCGACGCGGAATTAAAATTAGATTTTAATTCGGGCGAATGAATTAATTTAGAATTAATTCGTTAGCGACGTGAATAGTGATTTCGGTAGGCGTAATCGTTTAATTACGACGCAATGGAAAATTCGTTAATTTGGAATTAGCGATCCCGAGCCTGGGATTATTTGCGAGCGCATTCACATTTCGAATTCTAGTGCGGCACGCATGTCAAATCGAGCGTCAAATCGCAAGTCACATCAAGCGTCGAATCACATATCACTTTGAGTGATGTGACATTTGATAGATTGATGTGAGTTGATGTGAGATGAAAGAAAGCATTAAATACTTTGTTTTTTGAAATTGAAAAAGGTAAATGGTTTATTAATTTTTGGAAAATATAAACCTAATACAACTTTTTCTTTTCTCTCTCTCTCTCTTTACGGTTTCACAAGTTTTTGGAGCCAAATATTGTTCATCTTCTCTCTCGGCCGAATGGCCATATCTCTTCTATTTTTCTTCTGGTTTGACCGAAAATGGCAAGAAGAGATGTGATGATTTTTGTGGCAAAGAACATCACAAGTGCTAGCACACCTTTGGAGATATACCAAGGTGATAGGGAAGTGTTTTCATGAGCATGGAATCAACAAAAGCTTGGAGCTTCAAAGGACATCCATGGCCGTTTCTTGGAGGAGGAAAACCACCCACTGCCGAGTTGAGCAGCCCACTGCCGAGCTTCACCACACGCAAGGAGGGCAGTTCGTTTTGGTTCTTCACTTGTAGCATCTCAACCGATCCATGTGAGTTTTTCCGCACCTCCTTTGATTGTATTTACACTTGTTTCATGCTTGATAAATGATCTTGGGAAGCTTAGAGTAGACCAACAATGGTATCTTGAGCCTTTGAAAGCATGAAATTGATTTTAGGGTTAAAATTGGGCAAAACAAATTTGGGCATGATTTAATGAAATTGGATGAATTAGTATGCTTAAATGTTGTTGAATTGATGATTGATTGGATCAATTTGATGAAAAAATGTTTGGAACAATTTTCCCCAATTTTGGTGTGTTGGCCGAAAATTTGGAACCCTAAATTGTCTTGGAATTTTGATTTTATGATTCATTGGATGAGTTAGAATCATTTGGGGATATTGATTTTATGTTTGATTGGGTTTAATTGGATTGAATTTGATTTGGGCATAATTTTCCCCTTTGGCCGAGACATATATGCATGTTAATTGGGTTTGATTTTGATCAAAATGTGTTGGACACTAATTGATGATGATAAGCATGATTAATTGTACAAATTTGGTGTTTTGAAAATATTGATTTGGGTAATTAATAATGCTATACACTTTGGTTAATTATAATGTGAAATTTGGAATTTTTGTATTTTAACTAATTGGGCTTAAAATTGGATTTGGGCTTGTTGTGTTGTAATTGGGCTTATTGGGCTTTGTTAACAAAGTTGGTTTTAGGCAAAGTTGGTTGGATCCAATTAGGCCCAAAACCGCCTCCATAAAGCCCAAATGCGACTTAATGAACCTTTAAAGTTTAATTGGGCCTAATGGGCCTAAATTGATTTCTGGGCTTATGGGATAACTCCCGGATTGGATTTTGGTTATTCGGTTTGACTCGAGTTGACCAAAAGTCCACGCCTCAAGAAATTAATCAAAATCCCATTGGACTTTAATTAAATTGACGTTGGACGTTTATCGGGCTTTGAGACCCATAGCGATTAAATTTGGAATTTAAGTCGTAAAGGTTCGTAATTAAAATGTAGTATTTAATTTGGAATTAAATAGTGAATTAGAATTAAATGCAAATTGAATTGGATTTAATTATGTAATTTAATTAAATCAAGAATTCGTACTTTGAGTACTTTTTCGCAAAACGAGTTTGACTCGAATAAAATCAAATTGTTGTTTGAACATTGGATGATCACTAATTATCAGATTAATTAATTGGATTATATTGATTGATAACATGTTTGTGTGAATACATGGTTGCGATGCATGAATAATGTATATCGGATGGATATTAGCTGGGTTGGGAAATTTTGGAAATTGTAATAAATTTGATTTATTAATTGGACCTGCGTGTCCAGCCTTATCACCTCATATTCTTTGTATTCTCTTCTCACCTATTCCCCTCAATGTAAATGAGGTTTCTTTAGAAGTGTAGTGTAACGGGTAGAAGTAATACTTATGCTAGCTGGAGAGAGAAAGGGAGAGATTTGATCTAGGATCATTGTGTAAAGTATCCATCCGCATATCATTATTACTTTTACATACGCGCTTTATTATGTGTTTAGAATGCATGCTTAAGGGTGTATGATGATGAGACCTTAACAAAGATAATAAATTGGTTGCCAATTTGCACGCGAAAACCCTTCGCTCAATATTAAGCGTTTTTCCTTCCATTGAGTGATTCTTACTCAAGATCTAAGACGACATTGGTTTGTTGGCCAAAGCAAGGCCTTTGTCTGTCGAGGATGTGTTTGAATCACAAAGGCTTTGTTCCATATCAGTGTCTTGTCCAAGTTGTGGTTTGTTGGCCAAAGTCAAAACCACTTCTTGTCCATCGACATTGATTACGAAGCTTTCCATGGTCAATGGGTCACGCTTGACTGGGATCACTAAGTTTGTTGTGCCAAAGCCAAGGCTTAGTTGATTCAGAGGAAAAATGTTAGGTAATACATTGGATGTATTGGCATATATAAGATATATGTTTCGGACTTGGATGTCCCCCTACCGGATCTAGGAATTGGATTGGATCCAATCGATCTTAGAGAACTACCTAGTTAATTATCATACAATTTGTTGGCCAAAGTCAAGATTGTGTGATATTTAACGGGATCCTAGCCCACTAGGAAACACGGTTTCCCGAGTACTCGACAGAGGGTTAGAGGCTCGCCGAAAAATAGTGGGAGGCAAGAATTGAATTTGCAATATTCGTTCAATTACTCGCCATACGAGCTCATTTCAAATATTTCGTCGATATAAATTTATATATTAGTTACACTAATATTTAAATTGTTGTTTTAATTAAAGCAGTTGGACTGTATTATAGTTGATTATATAATTGGATTATAGTAATCAATATATTTGAATTAATTAATTTCAATTTACAGTTGATTTTATAATTGGGTTATAGTAATCAATGTAATTGAGGTTAATTAATTTAAATTATATTTGATTATATAGTTGGACTATAATAATCAATATAATACATAGTACCACAAATCGTTGATTAAATAGTTGGACTATTAGAATCAAGATAAATGAAAGATTAGTGTTTAAAACATAATCCTGGGTGAAAATGTATTTAAACGACTATAATTTTCAAATTGGGAATAAAGTTTCAGATGGTCCTGGAAACTAATAAGTTACTTTATTTGATAAAATAACATATTCGGCCTAAGCCTGGGGTTAAGCAAATAAGTGGAACATGATATTTGGAATATTAATGTAATGATAACTTTAGTGCTTAATCCATTATACTTATCATATAAAGCATGATATTTAAATTGAAGGATCTTCATAAATCTATATTTAGATCTAAGAAGTACTAATATTGCAATAATAAACTCTTGGAGAGTTAATGACTGTTCTCAAAGAGACAAAGTCAAACTTTGCAATAAGGCAAGTAGCGCAAGGCGCACCTTATTTCAATATTCCGGAATGCCAAGGCTTGGCCAAAGGCTTCTGGAGTGTGGAAAAAGGCAAAGGCAAAATCATTATGATCTTCTAGGAAGATAAAAAGACATATCCCAAGAAGGAATTGAAGACGAGCAAGGCTCTGACTTCAAATATGTCTGTCATAATTATGTTCACTACTAGTATTAAAATTAGATTTAAATACTTAGTGTGGTACATAAAATATATGTATTGATGTTCAGAATCTGTTTTGAACAGGATACTGACTTCAATAGAGATTAATCTGCGAATTGTAAACGGGACGAAAGTCGCTGTTTTAACCGTAGATACCTAAATTTAGGAACTACCCTTTGGGTATGTACGTAAATTAGGAAACTGTTATAATGTAACTAGTTTGACTAGGAACATTATCTTTATATCAGTGTTTAATCCGTTGTGGATTGAACCTTTATATTTTAGAACACTAAAGTGTTTCATCATATAAAGATGATATTTAGATAAACACATTAGATGTGAACAACATCATTTATATTTTGAATATAAACAAAATCTCAAACATATAACATGACGAACAAATAGCTCAGACTGATTTGATCAGTTGAAACTTAAAATGTGGCAATGTTGTCTGTGACACAATTAAACAAGAATCGTATATCCGCACTTTTGAAAAGCGGGTACCAGGACTAATTTGATTCTAATCAAATAAAGTCTACGAATCTAGTTTATTGGGCAAAGTGCCTAAAACACTATTTACTTGGTAAAAGTGTAAGTGCCACCGACCTGTTAGCCATAGTTCATAGTGAAGCAAGTGGGCCCATGTCTAGCTAGGCTAGATGTGGATATGAATATTTCGTGACCTATACGGATGTGGCATCGCGTAATGGTTATGTGTTTCTTTTGAAGAACACAAATCGGAAACTTTTAAGTTTCGACACGAAATAGACAAACAGATCGGCTATAGTATTATACCGTCACGGTAAGACCGTAATGGAAAATACTTAAGCAATAAGTTTCTTAAATACTTGAAAGAGTAAATTATTCTTTCAAATGAGGACTCCTCTCGGAACACGTCATTTTGACGGTGTGTCCGAACCGAGTAACCGAATCTTGTTGGACATGATAAGGTTAATCAAGAGTCGCTCTGAGCTACCATTTCCTTCAACGGATAAACATTAACAGTGCAGAACTTATTTAGAATAAGGTTCCATTAAAATCTGTTTGACAGATTTCATATTAGATATGAACGGGAAAGAAACCGGGTTTCACATTCCTGATGATTTGGGTATGCTTGGCATATGTTTGGATGATACCAAACTAAAACCCAAATTGGATAAGTGCCAAATGTAGGTTATCCTAGGGATACCATAATTATTATACTTATACATCTCACCAGAGAACAATTAGATTGTTGCTCACCATGCGGTTTTCCTAAGAGGAATACCGATATGCAGTGGTAAGTGGGAGGATGGTAAAACTCGATGAAAATCGGAGTAATACTATTCCAGACACCGAATCCTAATGGAACACATATAGTTCATCAAGGATGAAACTACACCATTAATCTTCGAATACACAATAACCGCGTATGTTGGAGAGAGTCAGAAAATAACCTGGGGTATGGGTTTCTGATCTCACCTCATAAAGATGTCTATCTTATTGAGGTATACCAAATGACTACGTACGAGGAAGTGATACAAGGTATCGAATCCCTATTATGGCAAAGTGCCATGACATTTGAAATGGATTCCATGTATATCAACTATGTTTGGAGACTAGTTGATGTACCGCAAGGCATTTTGCCTATTGGTACTATATAAGTCTTCAAGGAAGACATACATGGATGGCAACATACCAACGTATAAAGCTAGGCTTTTAGCGGAAATGTATCTTTATCAACATTGTGTTGATTATAATTCAACCTTTTAAATGTTGTCACGGTAAATCCATTTGGATAATGCTTGCTAAAGCTGTGTATTTCATTTATGAAATATGTCAGCTTAACAGGAAAATCGCTTTCCTGAAAAGGAAACCTTTTGGAGGATGTTTAAAACATCCTGACGGTTTTGTCGTACCAAAACTAGCAAACAAGGTTTGCGGGTTATTCGATCCATGTTTGGATTGAAGCAAGCATTAGGTTCTTGGAATTGTCGTTTTGATGTAATCATAATGGAGTATGATTTAATTCAAAACGAAATGATTCTTGTGTATATAAGAGGGTTAGTGGGAGCGCACTGACAGTGGTTGTCCTATATAAAATAATGATAATATATGTCATTTCTTGGAAATGATATTCCCATAAATTAACAATCGGTGAAAGCTTGGCTTTCGAAAACTCTCCGTAGAAATCCGTACATTGAAAAATATACATAACCTAGTGTCTCATACGCTTTGAGCATATGAAGTCACAAACAGGCCAATCCGAGTGATAGTCACTGGATTGAAGTTAAGAACATCCGTTAATATCTGAGAGATCTAAGGATGTTGTCTTAATCTGTGGAGAAGGAGAACTTGAAGTGACTGGGATCACTGTAGCAAGTTTCCTAAACCGATAAAATGACTATAAGTCACAAACGGTACTATACAGTTTGAATAACGGTACAGTGAGCTGGAAATCTTCCAAGCAAGATACTGTTACCGAATAAACAACAAATGCCGGTTAATTGCAGCAGTTGAGGCATCAATAGAAGCCTTCTGGGTCGATAAAAAAATCTAATTAGATTAGATGTAATTCTGTTAGCAGCTAAGCTAGGCTCGAGCACAGGCTAAAGAATTAATGGTCTCATCAACGATCCAGATAAATACTTCGATATTCATCTGATTCGTTCGGATCATACATCGTGGCGATGTGATGATCGAATAAATCGCATCAGATGATAATCATGCAAATCCGCTAACGAAAGCATTTCTCAGTAGTTTGATCCAACCGTACATAGTTCGGGTGTAAGACACTCGAGTGACTGGCTATAGGCCAAGTGGGAGATTATTGGACAATTATGACCCATGGCGTCACTATTTTTACAGATCATTGTGTTGTTGTACAAATTAACTATTTGACAAAGGAGATTGCTCTCTTATCATTTGTGATTAGATCACCTAGATGTATAAATGATGAGAGGTCCCTATGATTTATTCCTGGACGGAGAATGATATGAGACAGTATCAGTCCACGAAGGATAAATCATTAAATATCCCTAGTCAGAGTATTATCGAGATTGGACATCGATAAATACGTAAAAGACTAGTATTACACTTGTGCGCATTGTGAGGACACAACGGCATAGTTCTCATATATTTGGGTATAGGATACTCATGCAAATGTAATAGGAGGTTGTGTTTCACCGATGGTACGGGAAACAGCTTCGTTCTGGATAGACCCCTCGGAATTCCATTGGTAGTATGACTATATGTCTATGGAAGTCCGAAATCAGGGTAGGTGTATTTGGTTTTAACCTGAGACTTACACCGCTAATACTTGCAACAATCAATATACTTTGGTTGCGGTCGTCCAGGGCTTTAACAGGTTCTGTGTACGCCTATGCTGGGTATATTGAGAATCGTAGTGTGTTAGGTGTGATGTCAAGACGGAAGTGTCACTCCAGTCATATGGAGATGATGGTCACGTAGGATACGGTACTGGTTCTCTTAAGTACTGCAATCATCGGGATAATATGACTAGGTCATAGTTATCCGATATAGAGACTAGTTACCAGACATCCGACATGTGCTTCGTACGGGGCAGACATAATTCCAGCCCCAGGCCTAGCATGTGATCATTCGATACTGGATCGAAATACGCAATACCACGTATACTACGCCTGATATAGATCGCTTATTCTTGTAAGCATGTTTCTGGAGAATTGGGTAGGCATGGCGCCTTGCTAGAAGCCAACCTTGTCTTGTGAATCGGTGTAAACGTAGTACGAGGTACTTACGTGTTCGGATATTCCGACGACCTAATTTACTGCCAACATATCCGGAGATCTCATGGGTCGCTCCCCGAAGATTCACCGATGACGTATGACTCGCACTTTAATTAATCTGGGATTAATTTAATGAGAGAGAAAATTAATCTGGGATTAATTGCGGAGATATTTTATCTGGGATAAAATATCAATTAAAGAGAGAGAACGATTAATTTGGAATTAATCGATAAAATAATATATTTGATATATTATACGAAATTGGATTTCGACGCGGAATTAAAATTAGATTTTAATTTGGGCGAACGAATTAATTTAGAATTAATTCGTTAGCGACGTGAATTGTGATTTTGCTAGGCGTAATCGTTTAATTACGACGCAATGGAAAATTCGTTAATTTGGAATTAGCGAACCCGAGCCCGGGATTATTTGCGAGCGCATTTGCATTTCGAATTCGAGTGCGGCACGCAAGTCAAATCGAGCGTCAAATCGCAAGTCACATCAAGCGTCAAATCACATGTCACTTTGAGTGATATGACACTTGATAGATTGATGTGAGTTGATGTGAGATGAAAGAAAGCATTAAATGCTTTGTTTTTTGAAATTGAAAAAGGTAAATGGTTTATTAATTTTTTGGAAAATATAACCTAATACAACTTTTTCTTTTCTGATGAAAGAAAGAAATCATTAAATGATGTGAGATGAAAGAAAGCAAGAAGAGATGTGAGATGAAAGAAGCAAGAAGAGATGTGATGATTTTTGTGGCAAAGAACATCACAAGTGCTAGCACACCTTTGGAGATATACCAAGGTGATAGGGAAGTGTTTTCATGAGCATGGAATCAACAAAAGCTTGGAGCTTCAAAGGACATCCATGGCCGTTTCTTGGAGGAGGAAAACCACCCACTGCCGAGCTGAGCAGCCCACTGCCGAGCTTCACCACACGCAAGGAGGGCAGTTCATTTTGGTTCTTCACTTGTAGCATCTCAACCGATCCATGCTGAGTTGAGCAGCCCACTGCCGAGCTTCACCACAAGCAAGGAGGGTAGTTCATTTTAGTTCTTCACTTCGTAGCATCTCAACCGATCCATGTGAGTTCTTACACACCTCCTTGATTGTATTTACACTTGTTTCATGCTTGATAAATGATCTTGGGAAGCTTAGAGTAGACCAACATGCCTTGCCCGTTTTGATTTCCTTCATGTGTGCCTTGTACTCGCGGCAGTCACGCTTCCAGTGACCCCACTTCCCGTACTGCAGACATACATCTTGGGATTTATCATTACCCTTCCCAGAAGGTTTAGACGATTTGGCCTTGTCTTTCTTCTTATTCTTATTCTTCTTCTTCTTCTTTACACCTCCAGTCGCCTTGGACCAAGCCCTCGGAGTCTGAAATGTTGAAGCAAAGTACGCCTCGCGCTTCTTGCCCTTTTAGGAGCTCTTTTTCTGCTTCACACAGTGTGGACATCAACTCTCCAAGAGTTTGGTCTTGGTTCATCATATTGTAGTTCATGATGAACCTACTCCAAGTGTCGGGGAGAGACTGTAAGATCAAATCTATTGAAGTATCAGTCTCGAAGACAATGCCCATCTGTCCCAGCTGCTCAATGTCAGTAATCATCTATGACACATGGTACTCAACAACGTACCATCAGACATGCGAGCGCGAAAGAGCTTCTTCTACAACTCATATCTTTGCGATCTAAGATTAGATCGGTGAAGATCATACAACTTCGCCAACATCTCATAGGGATCCAATCCCTTGTTCTAACGACGGAATTACGGAGTCATAGCAGCAAGCATTACCGATTGAGCAGTCGAGTTGTCATCGCTATGACTCTTCCAAAGCTCTAGCTCAAGCAACTGATCAGGTCGGGGCTTAGGTGTTGGACAGTTATGACCCATAGCGTCACTATTTGTACAGATCATGGTGATGTTGTACAAATTAACTATGTAACAAAGGAGATTTCTCTCTTATCATTTGTGATTAGATCACCAAGATATATAAATGATAGGAGGTCCATAAGATTAGTTCCTGGATTAAGATGATATGAGACAGTATCAATCCACGAATGATAAATCATTAAATATCCCTAGTCAGAGTATTATCGAGATTGGACATCGATAATGCGTAAAAGACTAGTATTACACTTGTGCGTGTTGTGAGGGCATAATGGCATAGTTCTCATATATTTGGGTATATGATACTCATGCAAGTGTAATAGAAGGTTGTGTTTTACCGATGGTACGGGAAACAGCTTTGCTCTGGATAGACCCCATCGGAATTCCATTGGTAGTATGACTATGTGTCTATGGAAGTCCGAAATCAGGGTAGGTGTATTTGGTCTTAACCTGAGACTTGCAACCGCTAATACTTGCGACAATCAATATACTTTGGTTTTGGTCGTCCAGGGCTTTAACAGGTTCTGTGTACGCCTCTGCTGGGTATATTGAGAATCGTAGTGTGTTGGGTGTGATGTCAAGACGGAAGTATCACTCCAGTCATAGTGGAGATGATGGTCACGTAGGATACGGTACTGGTTCTCTTATGTACTGCAGTCATCGGGATAAAATGACAAGGTCATGTTTATCCGATTATAGAGACTAGTTACCAGAGATCCGATATGTGTTTCGTACGGGGCAGACACAATTCCAGCCTCAGGCTTAGCACGTGACATCCGATACTGGATCGAAATATGCAATACTACGTATATTATGCCTGATATAGATCACTATATTCCTGTAAGGATATTTCTGGAGAATTGGGTAGGCATGGCTCTTTGCTAGAAGCCAACCTTGTCTTGTAATCGGTAAAAACGTAGTACTAGGTACTTACGTGTTCGGATAGTCCGATGACCGAACTTACTGCCAACATATCCGGGGATCTCATAGGTCGCTTCCCGAAGATTCACCGATGACGTATGACTCGCACTTTATTAATCTGGGATTAATTAGATGAGAGAGAAAATTAATCTGGGATTAATTACGGAGATATTTTATCTGGGATAAAATATCATTTAAAGATAGAGAACGATTAATTTGGAATTAATCGATAAATTAATATATTCGATATATTAAATGAAATTGGATTTCGACGCGGAATTGAAATTAGATTTTAATTTGGGCGAACGAATTAATTTAGAATTAATTCACTAGCAACGTGAATAGTGATTTCACTAGGCATAATCATTTGATTACATCGCAACGGAAAATTCATTAATTTGGAATTAGCGAACCGGAGCCCGAGAGTGTTTGCGAGCGCATTCGTATTTCGAATTCGAGTGCGGCATGCAAGTCACATCAAGCGTCAAATCGCTAGTCGCATCAAGCTTCAAATCATTAGTCACTTTGAGTGATGTGACAACTTGTCACTTGATTGATTGATTGATGTGAATAGTGGATGGGAGTTGTTGGAAAGCTTTTGAAAACTTGAAAGACATTTACATTTTTTAATTGGTATTTGACTTTTCTCTTTTTGTGTATTATATATACAAAGCACAAATAACATTTTATCCAACTCTCTTTCTCTTTACACGGTTTGGAGCCAAAATGCTTCTCTTCTTCTCTCTCGGCCAACAGGACATCTTTCTTCTGTTTTCTGGTTGGACCGAGAACCATGGAGAAGCTATGGGATTTTGTGGCAAAATTCCTAAGTGCTAGCACACATAGGAGCCATCCTAAGGTGATAGGGAAACCCACTTGTGAGCTTGGAATCACCATCAACCAAAGCTTGGAGCTTGGAGGAGGACCAAAGCCGAAAATAGAAGATCAAAAATTGCTCACTGCTGAGCCATCAAATGAGGGCAGAAAAGTTTTTGTTGTCCACCGCATCGCCTCAACCGATCGATGTAAGTATTCCGTAACTTCCTCGATGTATTCACATGTTTGTTTCTTGCTTATTATTCGATCCTCGGGACCGTAGAAACTCCAACAATGGTATTAGAGCGATTAAAAGCATGAAACTTGATTTAGGGTTAGAATTGGGTAAAATGTATTTGAGCATGATTTAATGAAATTGGATGATTTAGTATGCTTAAATTATGTTTAATTTAAGATTGATTGGATCAATTTCATGAAATGTTGTTTGGAACAATTTTTCCCAAATCACTTAGCTTGGCCGAGAGGTCTAGAACCCTAAATGTCTTGGATTTTGATTTTTTGATTCATTGGATGAGTTGGAATCAATTGGGAATGTGGATTTAATATTGAATTGGATTTAATTGGATTGAATTTGAATTGGACATAAAAATCCCCTCCATTGCCGAGACTTAAGCATGTAAATTGGGTTTGATTTTTGATCAAATGTGTTGGACATGTTTTGTTGTAAAAGAGCATAATTAATTGTGTAAATTGATGTTTTAGAAATGTTAATTTGGGTGATTAATTATGGCATTGCACTTAGCTTAATTAAATTATGAAATTGGATTTTTGTAATTTAATTAATTGGGCCTATTTTGGAAATTGGGCTTGTAATGTTGTAAATGGGCTTATTGGGCTTGGTTGTACCAAGTTAGGTTTAGGCTAAATTGGTTGGATCCAATTGGGCCCAAAACCGATTCCATAAAGCCCAAATGCGACTAATGGACCTTTAATTATTTCAATTGGGCCTAATGGGCCTAAATTGGTTTCTAGGCATATAAGGGTGATTCCTTTAAATGGGATTTAGTCTTTGGGTTTGACCCAAGTTGACCAAAAGTCCATGCCTTAAGAAATTAATTAAAAGCCCATTGGACTTTAATTAAATTAACGTTGGACGTTAATCGGGCTTTTAGACCCGTAACGATTAAATTTGGAATTTAAGTCGTAAAAGGTTTATTAATAAAGTGTAGTATTTAATTTGGAATTAAATAAATGGATTAGTATTAAATACATATTAAATTGGATTTAATGTTGTAGTTTAATTTAATTCGAGAATTCGTACTTTGAGTACTTATTCGCAAAACGAGTTTGACTCGCGCAAAATCAAATCGTTGTTTGAACATTGGATGATCATTAATTATCAGATTAATTAATTGGATTAGATTGATTGATAACATGCTTGTGTGAATACATGGTTGCGATGCATGAATAGTCTATATCAGATGGATATTAGATGGGTGGGGCAATTTTAGAAATTGGTGTAATAAATTTAGAATTTTTTAATTGGACCTGCGTGTCCAGCCTATTACCTCCATACTCTTTGTATTTCTCTTCTCACCTATTCCTCTCAATGTAAATGAGGTTTCTTTAGAAGTGTAGTGTAACGGGTAGAAGTTAATACTTATGCTAGCGGGAGAGAGGAAATGGAGAGATTTGATCTAGGATCAATATGTTAAATATCCATCTGCATATCATTATTATTTTATTTACTCGCCTTATTATGTGTTTAGAATGCATGTTTAAGGGTGTATGATAATGAGACCTTAACAAATATAATAAATTGGTTGCCAATTTGCACACGAAAAACCCTCAAACAATATTAAGCGTTTTTCCTTCCATTTAGTGATTCTTACTCAAGATCCAAGACTGGCATTGGTTTGTTGGCCAAAGTCAAGGCCTTTGTCCGTCGAGGATGTGTTTGAATCACGAGAGCTTTGTTCTATATCGGTGTCTTGTCCAAGTTGTGGTTTGTTGGCCAAAGTCAAGACCACTTCTTGGCCATCGACATTGATTACGAAGCTTTCCATGGTCAATGGGTTCCGCTTAACTAGGATCACTAAGTTTGTTGTGCCAAAGCTAAGGCTTAGTTGATTCAGAGGAAAAAGGTTAGGCAATATATTGGATATATTGGCATATATAAGATATATATTTCGGACTTGGATGTCCACCTACTGGATCTAGGAATTGGATTGGATCCAATTGATTTTAGAGATCTACCTAGTTAATTATCATACAATTTGTTGGCCAAAGTCAAGATTGTGTGATATTTAACGGAATCCTAGCCCACTAGGAAACACGGTTTCTCGAGTACTCGATAGAGGGTTAGAAGCTCGTCAAAAAATAGTGGGAGGTAAGAATTAAATTTGCAATATTCGTTTAATCACTTGCCATACGCGCTCAATCAAATATCATTCTTCAAATAAATTAAATGTTAGTTGGACTAATATTTAATAGTTTTTTTAATAAAATAGTTGGATTGTATTCAATCTATTAAATTTTAGTTGATTAAATAGTTGGACTATAATAATCATTATAATAAATAGTACCGAAAATCGTTGATTAAATAGTTGGACTATTAGAATCAAGATAAATTGAAAGATTAGCATTTAAAACATAATCCTAGGGAAAATGTATTTAAATGGTTTAATTTTTCAAATTGGGAATAAAATTTCAGGATGGTCCTGGAAACTAATAAGTTACTTTATTTGATAAAATACCATATTAGGCCTAAACCCGGAGTTAAGCAAATAGTAGAGCATGATCTTTGGAAGATTCATGTAATGATAACTTTAGTGCTTAATCCATTAAGCTTGTCAAATAGAATCCTTAATTTCTTAATCAGAACTAAGGATTAGATCCTTAAAGTATGATAATGAAATTGAAGGATCTTCATAGATCTATCCTTAGATCTTAGAAGTATTAAATTACGAGAGTAAACTCTTGGAGAGTTAATGGCTAATCTCAATGAGACAAAGCCAAACTTTACAATAAGGCGAGAAGCGCAAGGCGCACCTTATTTAAACATTCTAGATAGCCAAGTCTTGGCCAAAGGCTTCTGGGATGTGAAAAAAGGGCAAAGGCAAAATTATTATAATCTTATGGGAAGATAAAGGACATATCCCAAAATGTCTGCCTTAATTGTAGCAAACGGGATCGCGGAAGCGTGACTGCCGTTTGGACAAAGCAGACATGAAGGAATTGAAGACGGTGCAAGGCTCCGACTTCAAATATATTTGTCATAAAATGTTCACTACTAGTATTAAAATTGGATTTTAAATACTTAGTGTGATACATAAATATGTACTGGTGATCAGAATATACTTTGAGCAGGATACTGACTTCAGTTGAGATCTATCTGCGAATCGAAAACGGGATGAAAATCGTTGTTTTAACAGTAGATACCTAAGTTTAGGAACTACCCTTCGGGTGCGTACTTAAAATTAGAAGACTGTTATAATGTAACTAGTTTGACTAGAAATATTATCTATATATCAGTGTTTAATCCGTTGCGGATTTACCTTTATATTCTAGAACACTAAAGTGTTTTATTATATAAAGATGATATTGAGATAAACACATTAGATGTGAATAACAGAATTTATATTTTGAATATAAATAAAATCTCAAACATAACACATTACAAACAAATAGCTCGAACTGAGTAAATCAGTTGAAACACATCGTGGCATTGTTGTCTGGGACACAATTAAACAAGACTCGTATATCCACACTTTCGAAGAGTGGGTACTAGGACAATTTTGATTCTATTCAAAAAAAGTCTACGAATCTAGTTTATTAGGCAAAGTGCCTAAAACACCTTTACTTGGTAAAAGTGCAAATGCCACCGATCTGTTAGCCCTAATTCATAGTGAAGTAAGTGGGCCCATGTCTAGCTAGGCTAGAGGTGGATATGAATATTTCGTGACCTTTACGGATGTGGCATCGCGTTATGGTTATGTGTTTCTTTTGAAACACAAATATGAAATTTTTAAAGTTTCGACACGAAATAGACATACAGATCGGCTAAAGTATTAATCGTCACGATTAGACCATAATGAAAATACTTAAGCAATAATTTTCTAATATACTTGAAAGATTATAGTATTCTTTCAATGAGGACTCCTCCCGGAACACGTCATTTTGACGATGTGTCCGAACTGATAAACCGAATTTTGTTGGACATGATAAGGTTAATCATGAGTCGCTCTGAGCTACCATTTCCTTCAACGGATACGCATTAACAGTGCTGAACTTATTTTGAATAAGGTTCCATAAAAATCTATTTGACAGATATCATATTAGATATGAACAGGAAAGAAACCAGATTTCTCATTCCTGAAAATTTGGGAATGCTAGGCATATGTTTGGATGATACCAAACTAGAACCCAAATCGGATAAGTGCCAAATTGTAGGTTATCCTAGGGATACCAAAGTATAGTACTTATACAACTCACTAGAGAACAATTTAATTGTTGCTCACCATGCGGTTTTCCTAAGAGGAATACCTATGTGCAGTGGTAAGTGGGAGGATAGTAAAACTCGATGAAAATCGGAGTAATGCTATTCAAGGCACCGAATCTTAATAGAAGAAAAATAGTTCATCAAGGATGAAACTATACCAGTAATCTTCGAATACACAAGAACCGCGTAAGTCGGAGAGAGTCAGAAAATAACCTGGGGTATTGGTTTCTGATCTCACCTCGTAAAGATGTCAATCTTATTGAGGAACACAAACTGACTACGTATGAGGAAGTGATACAAGGTATCAACTCCCTATTATGGCAAAGTGCCATGAATCCGAAATGGATTCCATGTATATCAACCAAGTTTGGAAACTAGTTTATGTACCGCAAGGCATTGTGCTTATTGGTACTATAAGTCTTCAAGGAAGACATACATGGAAGGCAACATACCAACGTACTAAGCTAGGCTTGTAGCGAAAAGGTATCGTTATCAACATTGTGTCGATTACGACGAAACCTTTTACCTGTTGCCACAGTAAATCCATTTGGATAATGTTTGCTGAAGTTGTATGTTTCATTTATGAAATATGGCAGCTGAATGCCAAAACCGCTTTCCTTACGGAAACCTTTTGGAGGACGTTTACAACATCCTGACGGTTTTGTCGTACCAAAACTAGCAAACAAGGTTTGCAGGTTATTCAATCCATGTATGGATTTAAGCAAGCATTACGTTCTTGGAATTATCGTTTTGATATAATCATAATGGTATATGGTTTAATTCAAAACGAAAATGATTCTTCTGTATATAAGGAGGTTAATGGGAGCGCACTGACAGTAAATGTCCTATATAAATAATGATAAAATATGTCATTTCTTGGAAATGATATTCTCATAATATAATCGGCGAAAGCTTGGCTTTCATGAAAACTCTTCGTAGAATTCTTGGGAGAAACAACCTTTATTCTAGGAATAAAGATCTACTGGGATAGATCTAAAAGTTGTTAACACTCTCCGAGAACTAGTACATTGAAATATATGTACGTGACCTGGTGTCTCATATGCTTTGAACACATGGATTCACAAACAGGCCAATCCTAGTGATAGTCACTGGATTGATGTTAAGAACATCCTTGAGTATCTTAGAGAACTAATGATGCTGTCTTAAACTATGGAGAATGAGAACTTGAAGTGACTGGGATCACTGCTGCAAGTTTCCTAACCGATAAAAATGACTATAAGTCGTAACAACGGTACTATACAATTTGAATAACGGAACAGTGAGCTGGAAATCTTCCAAGCAAGATACTGTTACCGAATAAACAACAAATGTGGGTTATTGCTGCAGCTGAGGCAGCAATAGAAGCCTTCTGGGTCGATAATAAATATAATTAGATTAGATATAATTCTGTTAGCAGTTGAGCTAGGCTACAGCACATGCTAAAGAATTAATGGTCTCATCAACGATCCAGATACATACTTCGACTATTCATCTGATTTGTTTGGATCATACATCGTGGCGATGTGATGATCATATAAATCACATCAGATGATAATCATGAAAATTCGCTGACGAAAGTCTTTTCTCAGCAGTTTGAGCGAACCATACATAGTTCGGGTGGTAGACACTTGAGTGACTGGCTATAGGCCAAGTGGGAGATTGTTGGACAGTTATGACCCATAGCGTCACTATTTGTACAGATCATGGTGATGTTGTATAAATTAACTATGTAACAAAGAAGATTGCTCTCTTATCATTTGTGATTAGATCACCAAGATGTATAAATGATAGGAGGTCCATATGATTGGTTCCTGGATTGAGATGATATGAGACAGTATCAATCCACGAAGGATAAATCATTAAATATCCCTAGTCAGAGTGTTATCGAGATTGGACATCGATAATGCGTAAAAGACTAGTATTACACTTATGCGCGTTGTGAGGGCATAACAGCATAGTTCTCATATATTTGGGTATAGGATACTCATGCAAGTGTAATAGGAGGTTGTGTTTTACCGATGGTACGGGAAACAGCTTCGCTCTGGATAGACCCCCTCGGAATTCCATTGGTAGTATGACTATGTGTCTATGGAAGTCCGAAATCAGGGTAGGTGTATTTGGTCTTAACCTGAGACTTGCACCACTAATACTTGCGACAATCAATATACTTTGGTTTTGGTCGTCCAGGGCTTTAACAGGTTCTGTGTACGCCTGTGCTGGGTATATTGAGAATCGTAGTGTGTTGGGTGTGATGTCAAGACGGAAGTATCACTCCAGTCATAGTGGAGATGATGGTCACGTAGGATACGGTACTGGTTCTCTTATGTACTACAGTCATCGGGATAAAATGACAAGGTCATGTTTATCCGATTATAGAGACTAGTTACCAGAGATCCGATATGTGCTTCATACGGGGCAGACACAATTCCAGCCTCAGGCCTAGCACGTGACATCCGATACTGGATCGAAATATGCAATACTACGTGTATTATGCTTGATATAGATCAATATATTCCTGTAAGGATATTTCTGAAGAATTGGGTAGGCATGGCGCTTTGCTAGAAGCCAACATTGTCTTGTAAATCGGTAAAAACGTAGTACTATGTAATTACGTGTTCGGATAGTCCGGCGACCGAATTTACTGCCAACATATTCGGGGATCTCATGGGTCGCTTCCCGAAGATTCACCGGTGACGTATGACTCACACTTTATTAATCTGGGATTAATTAGATGAGAGAGAAAATTAATCTGGGATTAATTACGGAGATATTTTATCTGGGATAAAATATCATTTAAAGAGAGAGAACAATTAATTTGGAAGTAATCGATAAATTATTATATTTGATATATTAAACGAAATTGGATTTCGACGCGGAATTGAAATTAGATTTTAATTCGGGCGAACTAATTAATTTAGAATTAATTCGTTAGCAACGTGAATAGTGATTTCGCTAGGCATAATCATTTGATTACGTCGCAACGGAAAATTCATTAATTTGGAATTAGCGAACCCGAGCCTGAGAGTGTTTGTGAGCGCATTCGCATTTCGAATTTGAGTGCGGCACGCAAGTCACATCAAGCGTCAAATCGCTAGTCGCATCAAGCGTCAAATCATTAGTCACTTTGAGTGATGTGACAACTTGTCACTTGATTGATTGATTGATGTGAATAGTGGATGGGAGTTGTTGGAAAGCTTTTGAAAGCTTGAAAGACATTTACATTTTTTAATTGGTATTTGACTTTTCTCTTTTTGTGTATTAGATATACAAAACACAAATAACACTTTATCCAACTCTCTCTCTCTTTACACGGTTTGGAGCCAAAATGCTTCTCTTTTTCTCTCTCAGCCAATAGGCCATCTTTCTTCTGTTTTCTGGTTGGACCGAGAACCATGGAGAAGCTATGGGATTTTGTGGCAAAATTCCTAAGTGCTAGCACACATAGGAGCCATCCTAAGGTGATAGGGAAACCCACTTGTGAGCTTGGAATCACCATCAACCAAAGCTTGGAGCTTGGAGGAGGACCAAAGCCGAAAATGGAAGATCAAAAACTGCTCACTGCCGAGCCATCAAAGGAGGGTAGAAAAGTTTTTGTTGTCTACCGCATCGCCTCAACCGATCGATGTAAGTATTTCGTAACTTCCTCGATGTATTCACATGTTTGTTTCTTGCTTATTATTTGATCCTCGGGACCGTAGAAACTCCAACATTAGGCCCAAGAGGTCTCTCTATAGTATAGAGTAACTTCTCGGATCCCAGGACAATCCTGAGATTCATATCTCAGTCTTGAAAGTTTGTGCCATTAAAGACATTGTCGCCCATGATAATATCTCTAATGCTTAACTTTCATGTCATCTTAATTGCAATAGTCAAACTATTCAATTAACGATGTATGGGTACAGTCCAACTATTACAAGAAAAATAATAAAATATTAGTCCAACTAATAAATATAATTGACGAAATAATTTGAAAGCGCGTAAAGCTAAGTATTTGAACGAAATTGTAAATTCAATACTAGCCTCCCACTATTTTTCGGCGAGCCTCTAACCCTTTGTTGAGTACTCGGGAAACCTAGTTTCCTAGTGGGCTAGGATCCCGTTAAATAACACACAACCTTGACTTTGGCCAACAAGCTGTATGATATTTAACTAGGTAGATCTTTAAGATCAATTGGATCTTATCCAATTCCTAGATCCGGTAGGTGGACCTCCAAGTTCGAAACATATATACAATATATATGCCAATATATCCAATATATTTTCCTAACCTTTTCCTCTGAATCAACTAATCATTGGCTTTGGCACAACAAGCTTAATGATTCCAGTTAAGCGGAACCCATTGACTTTGAAAAACTTCGTAATCGATGTCGATGGACAAGAAGTGATCTTGAATTTGGCCAACAAATCACAACTTGGACAAGACATATGATATGGAACAAAGCCTTCATGATTCAAGCACATCCGCGATGGACAAAGGTCTTGACTTTGGCCAACAAACCAGTGCCAATCTTGGATCTTGAGTAAGAATCACTCAATGGAAGGAAAATGCTTAATATTTGTTGAGGGTTTTTCGCTTAAATTGGCAACCAATTTATTATCTTTGATTAGGTCTCATCATACACCCTTAAGCATGCATTCTAAAAGCATAATAAGGCGCGGTAAATAAATTAATAATGATATGCAGATGGATATCTCACAGATTCTTCCTAGAACAAATCACTCACTTTCCTCTCCCCGGCTAGCACTATTCTAACTTCTACCCAATTACATAATACAATTAAAGAAACCTCATTAACATTGAGGGGAATTAGGTGAGAAGAGAATTACAAAGAATCGAGAGATAAGGCTGGACACGCATGTCCAATTTAATAAATTCTAAATTTACAACAACTTCCAAAATTTCCCTTTCCCTTCTAATATCCATCTGATATACATTATTCATACAACACATCCATGTATTCACACAAATCATGTTATTCAATCAATCTAATCCAATTAATTAATCTTTGAATAAAGTGATCATCCAATGTTCAAACAACGATTTGATTTGCGCGAGTCCAACTCGTTTAAGAATAAGTACTCAAAGTACGAATTCTTGAATTATATCGAACTAAAATTTTAAATCTAATTTAATTTGTATTCAATACTAATTCTATATTTAATTCCAAATTAAATAATTACACTTTTAATTGCCTTTACGACTTAGATTCTAAATCTAATCTTAACGGGTCTCAAAGCCCAATTAACATCCAATGTCAATTTAATTAAAGTCCAATGGGCTTTCAATTAATTTCTTAAGGCATGGGATTTGGTCAATATGGGTCAAACTCAAATACCAAGGCCCAATTAAGGAATCACCCTATTTGCCAAGAAATCAATTTTGGCCCATTATACCGAATTAAATATTTAAAGGCCCATATATTATATTTGGACTTAATGGAATGGTTTATGCCCAATTTGGATCCAATCCAATTGTCCTAAACCAACTTGGCCCAACCAAGCCCATTAGGCCCAAATACAACAACTTTAGCCCAATTCCAAATTAAGCCCAATTAATTAAATTCTAATATTCCAAATTTCACAATTTAATTAATTAAAGTGTTTAGCCATAATTAATTTTTTAAATTAACATTTCCAAAATACTAATTTAATCAATTAATCATGCTCTATTATAATCAATACATGTCCAACGTTATTGAAACAAAATCAAGTCATTTTCATGCTTTGATGGTCACGGCAATGGTAAGATTTTATATCCGATTTTGATTTCAATCCAATTAAATCATAAATCAATATATCCCATGTCTTTTAAACACATCCAATTATTCAAAAAAAAATCACCATGACCTAGGGTTTATACTACATTCGGCCAACATACCCAAATTGGGGAAAATTAATTCAATTAATTTTTCATCAATTTGATCATATATAACTCCAAGTTATCCATATACAAGCATACTCAAACAAACAATTTGGTTAAATCATGCTCAAATCAAATTTACCCAAATTTTAGTATATAAACTCTAATCATATTTCATGCTCAAATAGGCTCCATGATACCATTGTTGGGTTTCTAAGGTGTTCCCAAGATCAATTCGAGCATAAAACATGTGAATACATAAAGGAGAATAGCGGAAATAAACTCACTTTGATCGGATATAGGATGCGTTGATAACAAAAAATTTGCTTTAAGAAGTTCCTCCAAGCTCCTCTTTGAATGTTGAATCCAAGCTCCAAGCTTTGATCTTGATTCCAATCTCTTGGGATTGGTTTCCTTATCACCTTATATGATTCCTTTGGTGTGCTAGCACTTTGAAAAATTGCCACAATTTTTCTTCTTCCTTTTAGTGTGTTTCGGTCAAGCCAAATGAGAGAGGGAGAGAATGAAAAATCGTGAATGAGAGAGAGAGGAAGATGAAGTTATGTTGACTTATTTTTTATTTCGAAAATCAAAATGATGATATACCAAATATCCAACATTTGGTATATGTCAATCAAGTCATCACCTTGAGTAATTTACAAGTCTTCACTAACTTCCATCACAATAAAGTGAACAAAGTGACAAGTGATGTGACTTGCGATGTGACATGTGGGCCCCACTTGATTCAAAATCTGAGTGGGCCCGCAACACATCCCGGGCTCGGGTTCGCTAATTCTGAATTAACGAACTTTCCGTTGTAACGTAATTAAATCAAATTTAATAAATTAATTATGCCTAGCAAAATTACTATTCACGTCACTAGCGAATTAATTCTAAATTAACTCGTTTGCCCGAATTAAAATCTAATTTTAATTCCATTATGAAATATAATTTCATTTAATATATCGAATATATTATTTTATCGATTAATTCCAAATTAATCGTTCTCTCTCTTCAAATAGTATTTTATCATAGATAAAATCTCTCCGTAATTAATCCTAGATTAATTATGTTCGAATCATACGTCATCGGTGAATCTTCAGGAAGCGGCCCATGAGATCCCTGGATATGTTGGCAGTAAATTCGGTCGTCGGACTATCCGAACACGTGAGTACCTCGTACTACGTTCTTACCGATTTACGAGACATGGTTGGCTTCTAGCAAAGCACCGTGCCTACCCAATTCTCCAGAAATATCCATAAAGGAATATATAATCTATGTCAGGCGTAGTATACATAGTATTGCGTATAGCGATCCAGTATCGGATGTCAAATGCAAGGCCTGGGGCTGGAAAAGTGTCTGCCCCGTACTGTTGGGGTTGGTGCTCAGAGCGCCAATCCGGACCGTATTTATGTCTGATTCATGAATACGAACATCCCATTTTCCATAATATTACTTATTTATGGTTACACCTCTTGTTTTTATATACGTATTCGATCTGATTATGATTAGATTGAAACTAAATATGGTTTAGTGATATGTATATATTAGACAAAGGCCCGATAATATATATTACAGTATACAATTACAAAGGTAGTTTGTAATTGACATTGGGAAGTGTCACTGCTAAATATATATTATCAAATATAGTTCCTGGTCAAGATTCACTAACACGGGTCGGTTAGTCAAATCCGTTGAGACCAGTACATATCGTATATCGAGACTTGGTCCGATGGTTTATCCCAATGAACCATGAGTCTAGGGAGACTCATATAGACGTGTAGGTGTTTATAATAGATAAACATTGAATGACTCATCGAAGATTCTTAATGGATGGTACACCAACTTCAATAAGAATCTTCTCGGGTTGAGTAGCATAGTGGTCCTTCAACTTGAGATACCACTGTGGATGTATGAGACATCCTCCACACTTAGATGGCAGTCACGTCACCGATCTATTTAGATCAGACCTCCACATGTTCATTGGGTGTGGACCGATCCTCAGGATATCCTGTGCGTGTCAAGATAGGATCCGTCAGTTCTGTGTACAGAGCATAGGTAGTCCATATGTGATTAGCAATCAGTTAAATCTATGGCCATAGTATACTTCGGAAGTGACTTCCGAATGTTATTTATAGATTGCTAATAGAATCGTCGACGGGATAATACTTATAGAGATTTGACGTTAACATCTATATCTCTGGTATTATCTGGATACCTGTGTCGGAGGGATTATACGTATGCAATGACCTCGACCTGTATGATTCAGCTAGTTTATCTGTGATCGTCATAATTTACGGGTGGTTAAATTATGGACACGAAATTGGATTTTGTGATGGATATACCTGAACCTAGAGAGTCTCACTAATGAAATATACTCGTAGAGCACTAGGGAAACTTTTATGAATAATGGTGATTATTTATAAATCGTTTAAACGTTAAACGAAAAATACATGCGAACGGGCCGAACCGTCATTTCCTAATTAATATGTATTTGTATTTAATATATGATATTATTAAATATACATTAATAAATTGTCAAATAAAGGTATTTGACATATATCATTAATATATGTATTTGAGATATTTAAAGTAAATATAATACATATATTTGAGATATTTATATTTAATTAATTATTTAATTGTTAAAAGATTAATATAATTAAAATATAAATATCTCACCAAATGATAAAGTTAGGAAATGATTATAAGTGTAAATTTTTGACTTTATACTTAAAGAAAAGGTTGTCAAAATGGTTTTGACTTCTTAAGATATTTGTTTTAAATTGTTTAAAATTGAAATATCAATTTCCTTTTCTTTTAACTAAATTCGGCCAAGACCCTATTTTAAATATAAGTGTTATATTTTTGAGTTGCTTTTGTTGACTTATGAATTTTCATTAAATGTGTAATGATAAGATTTTCAAGTTGATTAAAGTAACTTTAATTGAAACAAAAAATATCTAGATATTTTATATACACCCTAAATTCGGCCAAGGCAATTTTTGGAGGGTATATATTGTTTTTTTTCACTTTTAGGGTTTTAGGAGTTCATAAGTTACCAAATAAACATAATAGAGTTGAGAGAAAAAGGCTCGGAGGCTAAAGAAGAAAGCTTAGAAAAATCATGTTTTTGTAAGTTTTTCTTTAAAGCTTTCAACATAGAAAATATTTCTAACATCCTTAGCTTCATCTTGTGTTGCTTTGATGTTGTCTCTTCACTTATAGTTTATGTTTTAATTGGTTATGAACTTGGAAGAAAGATGTATGCATGTTTAGTTTCAAAGTGAGCTTGAAATGGTTTCATAAGCTCTCTTTTGATTTTTAGAAAATCAAAGTTGCCATTCTAGAGTTAGTAAGCCACTCATTGGTGACCTAGAATTTTTCTATAGTTGTTTCAAAGTGGTGAGGCTTGATTGGTGAAGTATTGAATGGATTAAAGTGTTGGATTTTGTAAATTTGGTGAAATTGGACAATTTGATGAAATTGAAAAATTAGGGTTCTTAACCCACTCAAAATTTGGGGCTTTTCATATATGTGATTTATTATGGTATTAATATGATGCATGTAAAATTTTAGGTTGATTGGATTTGATCTTGGCATGTTTTGAACAAAAGGGACCAAATTGCAATTAATTGGAAATTTTGGGGTGCTCACGGCAATTGCTCAAAAATTGGGGATTTGTGTGAAATCTGATTTTGATGCATTAGATGTGTTGAAAAACATTTTAGAAATGATTTAGAATCATCCAAAATTATGTTTGATAATTTTTGGGCTAAAATAATCAATTTACAAAGTTTTGGGGCAATTCGGTAATTACTAAGAAATTTGATCTCTTGTGTAATTTTTCAGAATTTGATAATTGGATAATTAAATAAATAAGTTTATTTAATTGATCCGAGAAAAAGTTCTGAAATCTAGAAAATTTTGATTTTCCACTATTCCGCTGCGTTACCGATATTCCCCATTAAAACCCCCAACAAAATGGTATCAGAGCGAGTCTGATTCTGGACACCCCGATATGATTAGCCCTTTAAAATCTAGTGTTTGTTCTTTTCTTTACTCGATACATGCATGCTTTCATTTAATTTGATTAAATTTAAAGTGTATGACGCTTTATGGAATATCCCCGCTTAATAAGGTTTTAAAGTAACTGGTATTTAGAAAACTTGTTTCTTGGTCCGTCTTGTCAATACGGTTTATAAATATTTTTCCGTGACTACATCTAAGACCGTGCCTCTGCTGTGAGGATGTAGCCGATAGAGATTTATTTATGCCTGATGTATATTAGATACTAGATAAATTCAAGCGAAAGCGGAATCCTGAACGTGCCCTAGCTGTCAGGGTTACGCAAGTAACTTGAGTTTATCATTGACGAGTTTAACCTTGGTACGTCTCCTTGTGGGCCTGCCTTAGCAGCGATAATGAGAAACGACCAGGACCGGAAACCCAGGAGTCACTAGTGAGTGATTGACAATGAGTTGTCTACCTGTGAATATACGTAGGCGAGACCGTGCCTCTGCTGTGAGTCGAAATATATTCATGGGGTCCTCTTCCCATTATGGAATTCGATTTAATTATTGAATTCTCGTTTTTCCGTTGGGGATTACGGTATTACGTAAAATAGTGGGAGGCACTGCTAAGTTTAAAAATTCCTTAACTTAGGCAGTGTGTATTATTATGGAAATAGCCGCTTGTTTGTTTTCCTTAATCTATATTAGATAGAATTAAACTTTTAATTCACTACACACATATTTTGATATGTTATCTGACTTGACTCTTGGTTGCAGTTATTCTAGAATAGGTTCTAGATACTACTAGACTATGATATTATTAGATTGGTCTAAACCATCGGGAACTATTGTTCCGATTTTCTTCAAAAATCAAGATGGTTAATGATTTAGTTTCTAAGTCATGATAGATAGTCTAGATAGATATCCCTTTTAGGATATAATATTTTAGAGAGAATAGTTTCTTATACAGTAAGAATTGACTTGAATTAGTTCATGTCTCGAGATTCTTGACTGGTATTAAGAAAGCCTCATTAGGTATTTGTTTATCTTGTAATGACGTTTCTTAGCTTTAATGACCTTTAGAGGCAATGTGTCTGACACAATTTGCTAATCAATTATTTGTAATTGTTGTGAATAGTTGAATGCAAATAGTAAAGCTAAAGAAAAGAGATGCGTATAGTTGTATGTAGAAAATATCGATTTTCACAATACTACAACTATAGGTATTGGATATCAGATCTCCCATCTAGTTATTTAAAAATATTAGTTAACGATTGTTTTGATATTTGATATCGGAACTCGCAATTATTCTATAGTTACTTATTCTTTATAAACAATTGTTATATATTTTAAATATAACTAGTAGTGTCATTGACGTAGAGATAAACATTAAGAAAAATTATTCGGTAAAATAAATAATTTAGAACGGTATTTTATGAGTTTGATCACTTAAGCATTAGATGCTTATTCCGTATGGTAAAGGATGGTTTGATACAAGATCACACCACACATCCTTATCCATTTAATGAATATTGTATCCAGGAATGTGATTAAAATCTCGTTTAACCAATGATTTGTCATTGGACCACCAGATTTATTAAACTGATACATTAGATGTATGTAGTTTAATGAATTGTAATTGCTTAAGGTAGTTTTCTTTACTTCGTAACTTAGTTTATGAATTTTCATAACTTAGTTACGTGTTTCTGAAAGAACATATATTGAACGTCTTGAAATGATCAAGTACTTTCAATTTGTTCTGATAAAACATAGGTTGAACATTTTTGACTTGTTCAAATATATTCAATCTGAAGTTTTTTGAGAACTATATCCTTAAAATTCATTACAAGTGTTTGAACTGTTCAAATATCTTTGATACGATCAAACATATGAATTTAAAGCAATTAGTTCTAAGGTTATTCAGTGAATATGATTCTTATTCAATATAATTCTTCCACGATTCCATCTTGATGGAATTGGTCAGTAGGAGTAATTGAATCTTATATGATTTGATTCGTTTGATATTGAATGTTACCGAATTAGTTTCAATACTCTTGGGGTTATGCTCCAGTAACACTAATCCATCTCTTTAATTAATGTTCCATTATTTTCTACAGTTGCATATATGATATGTATAGGTAGAAAATTCGAATCTTGAAAAGTTTAAGATTTGAATATTTCTTTTATATAATAGTTATATAATGGAAATTACTTACACCTCGGGAGTATAAGTAAAAGTTTATCATTTATTCTATTTTATAGAATATAGTATTCTATTTGATAGAATATCTTTTCTACGATCCTAAGTAATAAAATTTTTTATTACTTGGTGTGTAACATCTGATGTTAATCATTGTAGAAAAAGACTTGACTTATTGAAGTCAATTGTGAGAATGATAAACTATAATTGGAACTACGTAATTAATAAGATAAAACAACCCTTATACATCTTCCGTACAAGTCCAATAGGATAACAGAATCGTTCACGAGTATTTGATACTTAATGGTTCTGTTGTTTTCTTACCGAAGAAAATTATCATATAACTTATAATAGAAGCGATATTTGATATCGATTATGGAAGTTCATCATTGAACCATAGATCTAAGATTGTTCGTAGCTTACTACGATCAAGTTTTGAACTTGATTAAGCTTTAATTATGAATTAGTTCATGATTTGTGCTAATTGTTTGCACAGCAAAAGCAATGTGAGCTTATTAAAGGTTTGACCTTTATAGTATGACATTGAGAGAAGTTATACTCAGTAATCTATTGTAGATTCTGAGAAAACTTGTCTCTAGTCACGCTAATTGAACAATTAAAGATATATTGGTTAATGTTGATATTAAACTGTATATTTTAGCTAAAGAATGCAAAATGGCATTTTTGAATGACTTATTCAGATAAGAGATCAGTTGTGATTTCTTTGTTTCAAGAGTTCATTCTGGAATGGCCCTAGAGTTTGTGTTCTGCTGAGATCACAGTTTAGTGTGCTAGCTTATAGAGCCTATTGTAGACTCGGATAAGTCTTCCAGAAATTCGTGTTCTCTATTTTTGATATCAGTCAGATTGTCTAATCTTGTCAAAGTATAGAGAATACATATGTGATTGAAGGGTTAGTGGGAGCGTACAAATTACTTTCTAGTGTTATATATCCTAACAACATTATCATTATTATAGTAATAATGAGATGTTTGTAAGGTAAAAGGTTTACCTAAGTCTTCTTTACTCCGTGAAAGAAGTGGGAGTAGTCTCTGTTATATTTGATATAAAGTTTTATATAAGATATAAAACTAAGAGACTTGTGAGATACTCCTATTAGTCGTGCATTAGATATGATCTAATAAAAGACACAACAAGGCTATCTGTATGATAGTTAGTATAATTGTTTGACAGTTAATGTGTGTCTTGTATATAGTATTCATCTTTCGTAAAGGATGATTCCTTTTTTGAAAGAAATATTGATTAGAATGTCTAATCAATCTTATGTATCATTTGATGATGACATAATGAATACTTTCTTATGTGCGATTAAAGATATCGATTTAATCGTAATTGTTACGAGTTATTTTGATATCCTATAGACAATATGATGGATCTTGAAACATGTTCTTTGTGATCTTTGAGATATTAAGAACGAGTTTCTAATTCATGGAGCATACGGTCTGCAACCATTAGGGTCATATTAGTTTTGAGACTAATTATGACGTTAGACAATCTACGTCATAAAGAGTCACAAAAGATGCAGTGGAAGTGTCACGAAGGATTTTACTATTCAGTGGAATTAGATGCAACTTATGAAGTATTGACTTATGAAGTTGCATAGTGACCTTATAAATTAGAAGTTTTATATTGGTGTTGTGCTTGCGGTTGTCCGCATAGTATTTTGGATTTGATCCCTAAATACTTGGACAACTCAGTACCTGTAGCAGAATACTAATGTAGCCTCAGAGTCATATTAATGTATAATTTAGATTCTACAAAATATGAATGATGATGGCTATGGGAAAGATGGAGTTTGTTTGACAAACTCAATATGTCATAGCAGACCTGTTTCTTGTTGCCTACCTCTTGAGTACTGGGTGAGCTTTTGAGGGCCATGTGCATACGATACACATTGAGATGTGTATATGATATTGTGGATTGGCACTAGAGCAAGTGGGAGAAATTGTTGGGGTTGGTGCTCAGAGCGCTAATCCGGACCGTATTTATGTCTGATTCATGAATACGAACATCCCCTTTTCCATAATATTAATTATTTATGGTTGCACCTCCTGTTTTTATATACGTATTCGATCTGATTACGATTAGATTGAAACTAAATATGGTTTAGTGATATGTATATATTAGACAAAGGCCCGATAATATATATTGCAGTACACAGTTACAAAGGTAGTTTGTAATTGACATTGGGAAGTGTCACTGCTAAATGTATATTATCAAATATAGTTCCTGGTCAATATTCACTAACACGGGTCGGTTAGTCAAATCCGTTGAGACCAGTACATGTCGTATATCGAGACTTGGTCCGATGGTTTATCCCAATGAACCATGAGTCTAGGGAGACTCGTATAGACGTGTAGGTGTTTATAATAGATAAACATTGAATGACTTACCGAAGATTCTTAATGGATGGTACACCAACGTCAATAAGAATCTTCTCGGGTTGAGTAGCATAGTGGTCCTTCAACTTGAGATACCACTGTGGATGTATGAGACATCCTCCATACTTAGATGGCAGTCACGTCACCGATCTATTTAGATCAGACCTCCGCATGTTCGTTGGGTGTGGACCGATCCTCAGGATATCCTGTGTGTGTCAAGATAGGATCCGTCAGTTCTG
Organism: Zanthoxylum bungeanum; assembly: GCA_019454045.1. Taxonomy (NCBI): domain Eukaryota; kingdom Viridiplantae; phylum Streptophyta; class Magnoliopsida; order Sapindales; family Rutaceae; genus Zanthoxylum; species Zanthoxylum bungeanum. Next base: position 25,684 of record SKCR01004953.1, on the reverse strand, counting down.
TGTACAGAGCATAGGTAGTCCATATGTGATTAGCAATCAGTTAAATCTACGGCCATAGTATACTTCGGAAGTGACTTACGAATGTTATTTATAGAATGCTAATAGAATCGTCGACGGGATAATACCTATAAGATTTGACGTTAAAATCTATATCTCTGGTATTATCCGGATACGTGTGTCGGAGGGATTATACGTATGCAATGACCTCGACATATATGATTCAACTAGTTTATCCGTTGTCATCATAATTTACGGATGGGTAAATTATGGACACGAAATTGGATTTTGTGACGGATATACCTGAATCTAGAGAGTCTCACTAATGAAATATACTCGTAGAGCACTAGGGCAACTTTTATGAATAATGGTGATTATTTATAAATCGTTTAAACGTTAAACGAAAAATACATGCGAACGGGCCGAACCGTCATTTCCTAATTAATGTGTATTTGTATTTAATATATGATATTATTAAATATACATTAATAAATTGTCAAATAAAGGTATTTGACATATATCATTAATATATGTATTTGAGATATTTAAAGTAAATATAATACATATATTTGAGATATTTGTATTTAATTATTAAATGATTAATATAATTAAAATATAAATATCTCACCAAATGATAAAGTTAGGAAATGATTATAAGTGTACATTGTTGACTTTATACTTAAAGAAAAGGTTGTCAAAATGGTTTTGACTTCTTAAATATTTGTTTTAAATTGTTTAAAATTGAAATATCAATTTCCTTTTCTTTTAACTCAATTCGGCCAACACCCTATTTTAAATATAAGTGTTATATTTTTGAGTTGCTTTTGTTGACTTATGAATTTTCATTAAATGTGTAATGATAAGATTTGCAAGTTGATTAAAGTAACTTTAATTGAAACAAAAAATATCTAGATATTTTATATACACCCTAAATTTCGGCCAAGGTAATTTTTGGAGGGTATATATTGTTTTGCTTCACTTTTAGGGTTTTAGGAGTTCATAAGTTTCCAAATAAACATAATAGAGTTGAGAGAAAAAGGCTTGGAGGCTAAAGAAGAAAGCTTGGAAAATCATGTTTTTGTAAGTTTTTCTTTAAAGCTTTCAACATAGAAAATGTTTCTAACATCCTTAGCTTCATCTTGTGTTGCTTTGATGTTGTCTCTTCACTTATAGTTTATGTTTTAATTGGTTATGAACTTGGAAGAAAGATGTATGCATGTTTAGTTTCAAAGTGAGCTTGAAATGGTTTCATAAGCTCTCTTTTGATTTTAGAAAATCAAAGTTGCCATTCTAGAGTTAGTAAGCCACTCATTGGTGACCTAGAATTGTTCTAGAGTTGTTTCAAAGTGGTGAGGCTTGATTGGTGATGTATTGAATGGATTAAAGTGTTGGATTTTGTAAATTTGGTGAAATTGGACAATTTGATGAAATTGAAAAATTAGGGTTCTTAACCTACTCCAAATTAGGGGATTTTCATATATGTGATGTATTATGGTATGAATATGATACATGTAAAATTTTAGGTTGATTGGATTTGATCTTGGCATGTTTTGAACAAAAGGGACCAAATTGTAATTAATTGGAAATTTTTGGGTGCTCACGCCAATTGCTCAAAAATTGGAGATTTGTGTGAAATCTGATTTTGATGCATTAGATGTGTTGAAAAATATTTTAGAAATGATTTAGAATCATCCAAAATTATGTTTGATAATTTTTGGGCTAAAATAATCAATTTACAAAGTTTTGGGACAATTCGGTAATTACCAAGAAATTTGATCTCTTGTGTAATTTTTCAGAATTTGATAATTGGATAATTAAATAAATAAGTTTATTTAACTGATCCGAGAAAAAATTTTGAAATCGGAAAATTTTGATTTTCCACTATTCCGTTGTTTTACCGATATTCCCCCTTAAAACCCCAACACGTACGAAGAATATATCGGATCACAAGCAACTAGTCTCTTTAATCGGATAATCATGACCATGTCATATTATCCCGATGGTTGCAACCCATTAGAGTATCAGTTCTGTATCCCTGCGTGATCATCATCTTCATATGACTGAAGTGATACTTCCATCTTGACATCACACCCAATACACTATGATTCTCAATAAACCTAGAAGAGGCGTACACAGAACCTGTTAAAGTCCTGGACGACCAAAACCAAATCGTATTGATTGTCGCAAGTACTAGTGATGCAAGTCTCAGGTTAAGACCAAATACACCTACCCTGATGCGGATTCTCATAGACACATAGTCATACTACCAATGGGATTCCGAGGGGTCTATCCAGAGCGAAGCTATTTCCGTACCATCGGTAAACACAACCTCTTATCACACTTGCATAAGTATCCAATACTTAAATATATGAGAACTATGATGTTACGCTTCCATAACACGCACAATTGCAATACTAGTCTATTCTGCATTATCGATGTCCAGTCTTGATAATACTACGACTAGGGATATTTAATAATTAAACCTTTATAGACTGATATTGTCTCATATCTAATAATCCGGAACTAATCATAATAACTTTTATCATTTATATATTTAAGTAATCAAATTACAAAATGATAAAATGTAATTTCCATTGTCACATAGTTAATTTATACAAAAACCACAATGTCTTTTACAAATAGTGACGCTATGGGTCATAATTGTCCAACAGTTTGTATTCGTAAGTCGCCACACTTTACACCTTTTCAAAAGTTACGTATCTCACTCTCCAATACAAACTACGCTATTTCAAAACGAAACTTATCGAATCTTATATTTTATACCAATAACACATCAAACTTATCATCTTTATTCACACACATCCATAGAAACACGCTCAAGCCATTTCACACTCATCCATCCACAGAAAGAAAGTCAAACACGGATTCTGTACAGCCAATAACATACCTCTCTTGAAACGAGGAACATAACACATGTTCTTTGCACACAACCAAATACAGTACCAAAACAGAAACTTAACACAAATTTCATACTATTTATACCGTCCATAAAAAAATGGGACGCATTCATTTCTTATCATATCATTCCATATCATATCTATAAAATATACCAACCTCAAAGTTTACAGAAGTACATATCCAATGGCACATACAACATTGTATGGCTGACCACATAGCACATATAACTAGACCCGGCCACGGTTCCGGTTCGGAACCGGAACCGGAACCGAACCGGTTGGAACCGGAAGGTTCCGGTTCCAACCGGTTCCGGTTCCGGTTCCGGAACCGAACCGGAATGGGACCGGTTCGGTTGGGGTTCCACCCCAACTCGAACCGGTCCGAACCGGTGGAACCGTACGGTTCCACCGGTTCGGACGGTTCCAACCGGAACCGAACAGTTCCGGTTGGAACCGTCGGGTTCCTGTTGGAACCGTAGGGTTCCAACAGGAACCCTAAGGCCCCCAACGGCTAGTAGCCGTTGGGGGCCTTATTCCCCCAACGGCTACTGCCGTTGGGGGCCTTATTCCCCCAACGGCTACTGCGTTGGGGGATGCAGGGAGCCGTTTGGCTCCCTGCCAAACGGCTCCCTGCCAAAAAAAAAATTTAAAAATAAAATTCTAAAATTTTGTTTATTATATAAAATAAAAAATTACTATGTACCCCTAATAACGGTAATAAAACGGTTATATTTAGGGGCATTTTTGGTATAAAAAAAATTCTAAAATTCTATAAATAGGATTCAAATTTCATAATTTCATCACACCAATTTCTCAACTCTCTCATTTTTTATAAATCTCTTATTCTCAATCTTACTTCAATACAATTCTCAAAATATATATCATGTTTTATCTATTATTGCTAAAGAGATATTGGCAGCACCTATTTCCACCGTTGCGGTTGAGCAAGCCTTCAGCTTGGGAGGTAATATATTGGAAGCTAGGCGATCTTCATTACATCCAAGCACTCTAGAAGCAACAGCTTGTGTGGATGATTGGACTCGAGCTGATCTGAGACACAAGAAGATGCCCCCGATGATTTTGAAGATTTGTTCGATAATGCTTCTGCAACAAGTGCAAGCGGAAGCTGCGGACCCGGAGCCGAAGGATCAACTGATAATGATGATTGATAAATGTAAAATTATAATTTACAAAGGGGATATGTCTTAAACTTGTAATGGAACTACGTGAGCTTTGATTCCTCTCACCCTTGGAGGATACGTAGGCAACTTAAATTTTAAAAAATTTAAGCTCAAGCTCTTCAATGTAATAAATTTTTTTTTTTATTTATAAATTAATCTCATTTTTTTTAATTAATAAATTTTTTTTATTTAATGATTTGACTCCTCTCAATTTTTTATTTTAATTAATTAAAAAAAAAAAATGAACCGAACCGAACCGGAACCGAACCGTTCGGTTCCGGTTCGGTTCGACTTTCCGGTTCCACTTAAGTGTGGAACCGGAACCGAACCGGATTTAACGGTTCGGTTCCGGTTCCACACTTGTGGAACCGGAAACCGGCCGGTTTGGTTCGGTTCCGAACCGGAATCGAACCGCCGGCCGGGTCTACATATAACCATCATTATACCTATAAGATCCATGTCTAACTATAAACTTACATACGTACTCTTATAATGATATAAACTTTTATACCAACAAATACCTCTATCGTCGCAACCAGACCTGACAACCATAATACTCTTATGATGTTGATAGTCTCAAATCTGTCAATCTCTGTCATTATTCAAAATACATTTGAAAACGTAAAACGATCTCTTTTAAAATCATTTCGAAAATACATTTGAAAAACTATTTTATTGTAAATAAAAATCAATTTCAAAATCCATCATCGTAAAACCATATCGAGCATCCATCATAACTCACTGGACGATTTGTGGGGTTTTTGTTACAATTTGTATTTTCATGTATTGGATATGTTGAAAATCATTTTGGTACTGATTTGGAATCACTAAAATTATATTTGACAATTTAAGGACTAAAATGAACAAAATCCAAAGTTTTGGGGTAATTCAGCAATTAAGAAGAAATATGATTTCTTGGGTAAAAATTTCAGATTTTAAGTATTTTAAAATAAATAAGTTTATTTTAATTGACCAAGAAAAATATTTTGAAATCGGAAAATTTTGATTTTCCGCGTTCTGCTGCGTTACTCGTTAATACCCCTTAAAACCCAACAGTACTTTATCACTGCTTTAATTATTTTTAAACTTTTATTCGACATTTTATTTGATTATTATTTTACCATTGTTGTAATAGCATCCGAATATTTATTTGCTTTATTTCGCTTTTCATGTTTGTGCTATTGTGTGTTATATAAATTGTCTTACATGTGATTGCATTACAAGATATGGGGACACCTCCATTGAGTGTAAATATTATAATGACATCAGTAAGGGATCATTCCGAACTCAAACGATTTTAAGGCCGGAACTTGCGAGGGGTATAGTGCGGCCTTAAATCATTCCTGATATCTCATACCGGGTGGCGACTCCCTTATTCTTCGGTTAGTCCCCCCTGTGGGGCTATCAGTACTCTCTACGGGCTGCGAGCCCAATAGTGTAGTGGTCGCTGATGTCATAAGCATAACGGTAAACCCCAATTCGTTCCTACAAGGGCACAAGTCTCGAGAATTAGTCGAGGTGTACGTAAGCTGGTACAGATATCCCGAATACCAAAACAACTTTGTTTGTTCCATTACATAGATTAACAAATAGACTAATGTGTTGAATACTTATTAAGAGTATTTTATTAAGAAAAAATATCTTTATTTTTATTTTTTATAATTGACATGATTAGTGTTTTATTTTATTAAAAATCATAACAATGATTTTATTTTGGAATTTATTCATATATATTTATATATATTGGTATTAATTTAATGAATTTAAATCGTGGAAAAATCTAAAAAAAAATCATTTAAAAAATCAAACATTTAAAAATTTTATGCTAAATTAATATTGTAAAAAAATTCCTACCAATATTTTTCCAATATTTCTATTCAAAATTGAAATCATTTTCTGTCATTTTTATGCTAAGAATCTGTTATTATTTGTTGACATATAAATGTCATTGTTTTATGATTGATAAATGTCAATGATTTATGGTAGATATATGACGTGATTTAGTGACCGACAGATGACATAATATAATGACATAAAACAATCATCATTGGATGTTGGCAAAAATAACTTTCATAAATTTTTATGACACATACATTTATGACACTTTTATAACTGTCATTGAATGTCATTTTTCTAATAGTGAATAATATTGTAAGACTTTTTATTCAATGTTAATATATAAAAATTATTGTATTTAACTGAAATATTTTTAATTAAGTAGATTTGTCAATCTTGTAATATTTTCATTATATTAATTTGTTAACTATAAGTATGAATTATATGTACAGTAAAATCTTTTTTTGAAAATAATACTACTGAACACATTCACTGTTTTTATCATTTTCAATTATGTCTACCGAACACATATTATCAGGATACAAAAAATTATATCATACACATTTTTAAATTCAAAATACAACAAATCGAAAATATCATTTCTATTTTCATTTTTGGTCTGCAAAAATATTAATAGAAAAATAATACCGAACAAATCTTAAACACCCACAATTTATTAAGCGGCACAAAAGAGTAAACATGCATCCACATGATGGTTCAAGACACCGAGAATCTACACAGGACAATCGGATATGAAAACCGAGTATTTTATTAATAATGTGTTCATTACATCAATATCATTACATAAGCGTCAAATCTAAGGGTAGAAGGGTTCATGATTAAGACCCCTAGATCACCGATATCCAATGCCATACACTGGCATAAAGGGTCATCTGACGTTACACAAGCGACATAAGGAAACACGAGCAGCTTAAAGAAATAGACTTGATACTTGTTTTCACACCGCCTGATCTAAAAAAAGATTGAGAGATTGATTCTTACATTTGGGTAGTTTTGTTAATTAAAATTCTTACATGGACAGTACTTGTTGATGCTAATTGTACCGAAGTTCTTCCCCTCCAGCTCTTATTATTTGATTATTTCTTTTGTATGAATGGCAGAGCCAAGTTAAGAATGGATGTGAGGTAAACTTATTTGGATGTAGCAAATTATGAGTTTTGTGCTTGCCTGCATTGAGATATGAGATATTGGATTATTTTATGTTGTTTGGTGTAGTAAACTTTATGCGACACCTCTAATCAATCAATTAGATATAAACTAGCGAGTATCATTTCTGTAAAATATAATTAGAGAAATGATATTATCTTGAATATATTAACTATTTCTTTATTTTCCGGTTGTTTAAAAGGGTAAAAAAAAATAAAAAATTATAATGTTCGGCCAAAAGATATAATTTTAATAACGTACTTGAATATAAGATATCCTAGAACCAATTGGAATGGACACCGTATGATATCCTATTATATAAGGTTGGTTTTGATTACAAAAATAGGAACGTTTTGTTTTATAGTAGATTAGGATACCAGATTTTGTAAACCCTATCCTCTAAAACCATGTATGTATGTATGTGTATGAATACTCTTTTGAGACACATGGTAAAAGATATTCGAAGGCACAAAGAACACGAAAGATGACCCTAATCCTATGCAACAATCTGATAATGAAGTCGTGCTTTCAAAATAACCAACTTCATTTAAATCTGATTTTTCTTCATTTTCGCTTTTGTACAAAGATTAGATGATAAACCTATGAACAAGCTCATTCATTTCTGAGCAAAGAATAATAATAGCATCTACTATACATTTCTTTTTCTGTTCTTTTTTTTTCCCCCTTTTTCCTTTCTTCCAAGTACACAAAAATATTTAAGAAATAACGATTGAAAAGCAAGAACTAAAAGGAAAAATCACATATCATCACGCCAAGAAAAACTTCAGCTTAGTCTTGTGATGTGGCAGAATATTCAAAAAGGAGGCGTTTGGAAGGAGCAGATTGTAAGAGTACTCTCAAGCGGCTTGTAAGCTGGTAGATCAACGTCCATTGCATAGCCATCTCCGAGTCTTTCATCTGCCTAACAATGGATGCCTAACAAGCAAATTTGTGCTTTAGATTGTTTTAAACAAATTAAGAAACTAAATTTTGAATTTCATATCTCAGAAGATTAGAAAACCACTCTTAAATGCGCAAGGATTCTTTCCATTTCCACTAGTACTTTTCTAATTTTCACAATCAGAATTCCCAATTTCTATATATTTTGGAAGCGAGAAGCACTTACCTGAAGACGTTTCCCAAGCTGAACTTCAACTTCTGTACCAAATGAAATATTACTGGCCAGAGATTTGAGAGGATCAACAGTCGGATCAACAGAGAGCAAACTAGGTATCTGTGGGGCATACACCAGCCTCCACCTGGCCTGCCCAAACTCTCCCTTCCCTTCTATTCTTGGCATCAGTGTTTCTAGTGTTGCTGTTGCAAGCTTTTTGAATGCAAGTTGGCCATCACCTTCTAGTATGGACTCTGCCAATTGGCTCTCAAAAACTCTAGCAGCCTGTGAAAATTGGAAAGATATTGTCAAGTACACAAGTTGCTCAAAGTTTGTAAAATGAAATACAATTTTAACTTTACATTGCTATTGCAAACAAGATTTAAATCCCAGACAAAATGCATACCAAAATGCGGGGAGAATTCTACAGGCCAAAAAAAAAAATCTATTGGCTGTGAAAATTCACACCCATCAGTTTAGTACCACCACCAAAAATGATCCGACTTGAATTTTATATGTATGTACCTCGGTAGGTGAGAGGACATCCTGTTCCATAGAACGTGTTGATGTAACTTCAATCTTGTCCTGCCAATTACTGCCTCGACTTTGAATCCTGAATTGCCACTCTGATCCCACCAAAGCCAACTCGAGCATAGGATCTAGTCCATGCTCAGGCTCAAATTTGGCTATATTTAGGTGCTCCCGCTTGAGCCTCACCTGAACTCGAGAAGGTTAATGTCCGCATAGTTGATAAAAACTACAGGCTAGCCTACAGAAAACAGTTAGAACAAGCACTGCCTAAAAAATAAATAAAAATTATTACAGAAGAACATTAAACAAGGAAAAGAAAGAAATGAAACGACACTCACTTGAGTTGCTACAAGATTCACATCACCATTCTCAAATGTCAGAATGCCTTTAGGCTTTATCAACTTGGGATGGGATGGACCATTTAACTCAATCTCTCCACTAACAGCGAAGTTAAGAATCAAAGGATAAACTATCCTCAATTCTGGTCCTAAAACAAGCTTCAAGTCACTTAGCCGGATATCTACATTAGGCTTAATATTAACTTGCTCCATCTTCTTTTCATCTGCAGCTGATTTAACTGGAAAAAAGAAAAAATCAAGTAAAAGAATAAAAAATGACGATAAAGATCAACTTTTTTCTTTTTTTAAACTGAATTCCAGTTTAAAATATTATAACATTCTAGAATGTTATTAGAACAACAAAACCAGAAATAGTTGCTTCCTTAACCTCAACCAGTGTTAATTTGTAAACTAAAAAATTATACCAAGCGGGTGGTAGAATGAGCACTTGATATACACACTTCAAGTTGGGTGCCTTTGCCAAAGAAAAGGAATAAAAATGGTCGTCACCGAAAGGGTATACACCCAACCCATGAATACAATCATTCAAAAACCCTCTCCTAGAAATTTAAAATATCGACTTCCATTGGAATGTCTAAGAGCAGATCACGAGGGAAAAAAGAATCATAGTAACATTAAATATTACCAGAAGGTTGAGGGAATTTGGTCATTGAAGCAGCAGGTTCTGAATCTGAGCTAAAAAACCGCGAAACATACCGAGAAGCAACTGCACGATTGATGCCACCACCTGGCAGCCTGGACTGATTTGCCTCCAATCTGTTAAAAGGAGCAGTCCCACTACCCTTATCATGAGGTAGATATGCTTCACCATGGCTCAATTTAATATTCCCCGAAATGGTAGGTTGCAAAATAGAGCCAGTTATTTGCATCTGAGTATCAACTTGGCCACTGATTTTGGTAAGACATTAAGTTATGGTCAGTATGTAAACATATTCAGGAGATGCAACAATTATAAAAACTAACAGAAAGTGGATTACAAACATGAAAAAGTAGTTGACATAGATAACAGAGTAAAGATGCCTTTCATCTTTTTTCCAGGAAGTAGTGATAAGATTAAGAACACAAACCATCATGCATTCAGGAACTCATTTATCGAAGAAAGAGGTCAATGGATGCACCATGCAAAGATACCAATACCATAAGTAGACTGGTGATACTAAAGAGCATGGATATATGCTTATTAAAGATCCTGAGTCTCAGAAATTAAGGCACCTTAATATATTCTTTGCCCGTACTTCCAGAACTTCACACTTCAAGTCAATTTTATCACCAAGTGATGCTTCATTTGTTCTCAGGGGCAGATTTCCTTTTATGAACAGCTTGCCCCTTCTGCTTACCCTGCTTTCCAGTGAAGTGATGCATAACCTATTTGATTTCACATGTACAGTGCCACCAAAATTTGTGAGTGGTTTCCGAAGTACTGGTGATGAAATAGATGCTCTATGGAAAGACGCAGATCCATCAATGACAGGTTGCTCAACTGTACCTCTGACCTATTTATTTGCAAAAAAAAAATCACAAGCCTTAGATGGTAAATATCAAATCTTTCTAGATCAAAATTGTTTGTTTAACCAATACTGCATGCAACTAAATTGATAAGGCCCATTAAGAAACTATCTTACACACCCGAAGCAAAATATCAGCATTGCCCTGAAGCCACTTGGCATAGGGAGATAAAGCCGTTAGCAGCATCATGCCCCCATCCTTTATATCAGCATCAACTCTCACTTCTCCAACATCTAAGATGTTCCAATTTAAACCTTTAAGGCTTTCTGCTAATTGGGTATCCCAACCTTCTTCAGTTCTATCTCTAAAGTTTTTCTTCTCACTGGTTACGTCAGCAGACCCTCTATCCCTTTCCTTCCCCCAACCAGGAACCCAATCTGCTCCACTTTTATCTGTTTCTGCATCTTCTTCCTCTGATGAATTATTTTGGACCAAAGTGACAGGAACACTTCCTTGTATATGTACATGGCCATTTTGGATGATTGGTTCAAATTTTGCATTGAACAGAAAACGACTGGTTGAGGTTAAGGAAGCAACTATTTCGGCTCGTCCAAGATCAATGCCACCAACGGCACCATCCAGGAGCCTCACCTGAACATCACACTCTGGTTTTGCAAGATTTCCTCTTAGATCTCCTTCCATGTGCAATATACCCCTGATCGGTGCTAACAATTGCCGCAAAGAATGAGTAGCATCAGTAGCTGAAGATTCAATGACCTGAACAACAGTAGGGACTAGACTGACAGGAAAATTTAGAACAGCAAAATGAAGATTGGTTTTTGGCCCCAGCAATGTTCCATCAGCATGGATTGTGGCGTTATCTTTTTGGATAAACATTTTCTCAAGACGGAGGCCATCATCATTGCTGTACGCACCAACTGCCAGCACACGCTGAGTTCTGTAAGTTCCCCACTCCCAGTCCTCTCCGTGAAAGTCAAATTCTGCCTGACAAATACATACGAAGGAAAAAAAATATGGTGAGACAGATGCAATGAATAAAATTCATCGTTGGCAGTGAAGAAATGAAGGAATGGAATAATTCTTCTTCCACAAAGTTTAAAATTCTTATAAAACCAACTTCATTTCTTACAGGTGGAGCTGAAAGGTCAAGAAAAGAGATACGAAATTATTGTTATAAAAGAAAAAGCCCTGAAGACCAGTTATAGAAATTATGCGGTTAAGCATGGCAAAACAATTATAACCTAGAATCTAGTATCTCAGCAAGGACTGAACTATAAATACCATAGTGTCTCCATTGCCTCCACCACTTGCATCAAGAGAGCCATGCCAGCGGCCTTTAAATTCAGCTAAACCTGGAAGACTCAAGTCTTCAAGAATAACTTCATCTGAGGAAGCATAATGCTCCTGTATAACCTGAATTTTTATAAAGCTGTTAAATTCATAGTAAACATAAAAATGAAGTCGCATATTCTCTATACACTTCATGTTATAAACACGAAAGTACATTTCATTCATTCCCATAAGAACCAAGCTAAAGTATTAATTACTGCATTTATCAAGTTCGTACCTCAAGCAAGTCTTGAAGGTTTTCAGCATATAATCCCACTGATTGCAAACTTTGTATAAAAAGGTCCTGAAACAAAATGAACAGACACAATGAGAGAGTTATAATTAAAAAGATGGAATATGGCATATATGCCAGTAGAAGACACGAAATAACAAATACCGAGTGGACGCAAGAGAAAAATAGTGTTAACAAGCTATCTTCTCCTGATTATTTATTAATTGTATTATTTATTAAATCCAGTTATTTCAACTCTTCAATTCTTCACAAGGGACCAAGCAGTTCTTTTGAATGTTATCAAATCTCAACTCCAAATCCCTCCGACATATCTAAATTCTAATATCCATAATTTGCTAAGCTGTACTACACCACTATCTTTGTTCATAAAAATTCCAAAGTTAAGCAGAATACAACCTTTGATCTTGAGCGAACAGCAGGATCTGTACTTCGAGAAAGAAGTCTAGCAAGTGGAAGCATCTCAGCAACCTCGGCCCGAGGAACTTCAAGTCGCATTCTCCACCTTCCCATCGAAGATATGACACTACCCAAATGTCCAGTCATTGCCCTTTTAAACAAGCCACCCCTATCCTTTCCAGAAAAGCTTCGATCGCGTGTTCCAGGCAGGACATATTCACCTTGAAGCTCATAACGGCTATTAATTTGCTCCAAAATAGTTTTTTCAACAGTGATCTAAATGAACACCAAGTAACAACATCAGCCTCATCCTTCACCAAGTCATATTATTCAAAGTTAGAAATTACGTAAATGGATATTAAGGCTCATAATAAACCAGACTCAATATTTCATCATTAACATTTCAGGCAATATATATAGCTATTAGTTCATTGTGCAACTGCTCTCCACAAGTGACCTTATTGTAAACGCTTGGACCATCAAGAAATAAGACTCACGGCGTCGTTATTGCAAATTAATTTGAAAATACAACGTTTATATATTGAAGTTCACAATTAAGTGAAAACATACCACTTTAATGATGTATAGAGAGGACAAAAGGTTGGTTTTCGGAAATCAGTGATTGGAAATAGTAGAAAACATCTCAATGTAGCGAAACGATGAGACCTAAATGAATGAATGAATGAATAGAAAGGTTAATGCTTTGCATGTATATTTGAGAAATAATTCTCCGAAAAATTAAATTAGTCTCAACCAAAATCGCAAAATATGAGGTATGAAATAATAAAAGAAGTATCACCATGGTAGAATGCAAATCAACAATGACCAATGGTGACTGCTTGAAAGTTTCAAAGAGTAACGAGTGACTCGGGTCAAATAATCCAAAATACATTCATTTCTCCATCATTCATAGTATGTTAAAAAAACAATTGATAACTAATCCCTAAATAAGCTATCATTTGTGTCTAGCGGCATGAAACTTGGGTCAAAATCCCTCTCATCATCAGATATAAAACTTGTGGTGAGTTCACTTATTTTTGGAAAATAAGAGCAAGTTTCACTTATTTTTCTATTAAAATTAGTTAATTTGTTTGTTAAAGTATCACATTTACCCTAAAAATATTCTTTTATGTTATTATTTTAAGGGTGAAACGTCGTTTCAAATATTTATTAAGGAATTAAAAGATATAAACAATTTCTAAAAAGGACAAAAATCTTATTATCCCTTTATACCATATGCTTTTGAAAAAACTAAGAAAAGAGAGACAAATTACCGTCAATTGAGTAATGGGATACATTGATTTTTATAGTTTTCTTTTTCTTGTCTAATTTTATGACATCAAATTCCAAATAAGAACATTATCCATTAGTTGTTGCTTTAGTAAATGGTTGATGAAGCTTAAGCAACCACATATGACTCATGATCAACAAATTAGGCTAAACAGAGCCGAGAGAGAAAGAGAGAGAGCCGAAACAGAGCCGAGAGAGAAAGAGACGATGAGAGACGACGAGAGAGAGACCAGGGAGCTTTGCCAGAGCCGAAACAGAGAGAGACTATCTGTTGGAGTTGTGAAGAAGTGAGGTCCGGTTTTATTGAGAGAGACAACTTTGTGTAGGCATCAAAACGCGTTTTGTTGCCTTCAAAACGTCATCGTTTTGAAGGCAACAAAAAAAAATAAAAATAAAAAATTAGGTCAGCGCGTGACGCTGCCGCCTCATGCCGCCTCGACGTGACGCGCTATGACGCGGTGAAAGTGTATTTGCCGCCAGAGGCAGGCACCTCGGCACGCCGATGCCGAGAGGCGGCGACTCGGCGCCGCCTTGAGGCGCTTTTTTAAACAATGAACGAGTCTAGTAAAAACATAAAAGCTATTAGAAAATAACAGGAAATAATTACTTGTCACCTAAGACTTCCAACCAATTTTATTGTAGAAATTTCAGTTTTGGTACTCACAACATCTCCGCTCCATCTGACAGCCACATCTAGGGCTTCACCGAGCAAACCACTGAATTTTGGTCTAAGTACAGATAAGAGACCATGACCCCTTCTTTTCTGAAGATTAAGCTGAATCTCCGCCTGAAGTAAACCAAAAAGTGATGACCACGCAAATTTTAAATTTATACATTAGTAATCATCAATATTCAAGCAGACCGGATTTCTATATATCGGCATAATATCAGTTTGACATGAAACACTCCACATAAAACAGTTCAAAACAAACGACTTAATGATCAGTCCAGAGCGCATAGAGCAGAATCTTCTATAAGATTTGCAGGAAAAATCAATGTACCAAACATTCCACCAAGGAAAAAGAAACATTCAGTAAATTGAATGTTCACTTTTTCCATATAGAGAACAATCTGTAAGGATTTAGAACTGTTATAAATAAATACTTTTGCTTTCATCATACAAAAGATGCCTTTGTCTTCTTAGCATGGTGCAGGCCGCAAATCACAACCTGACGCAATGGCCTTTACATATAGTGTTTGCATGCACAATTTTAAATTTCTCTCTCAAAATATGAAACATTGTGGCTGGCTCTAGCAAGCCTGAACAACTAAATTCTCTCTTGGAATGCCAGGAAGGAAGAATATTTGTCTACCAAGCTATTTCAATGATCATTGTAGAGCTTAAGCTTTCTTTCCTAAACAATGTAACTGCCTAACCATTGATATGGTAATTCTCATTTCATGATTTTAAAAAATCCTGAATACATATAAACCACTTATGACAGAGAGGGCAGTGCCATGAATTACTCAGATTCACTATAGAGAAAATCAGTATGGAGGAAAGAACAAGCAAGATGGTTGATCCAAATAGGGCTACCCTTTGTATTGTTCCTCGAAGTGAAGCCAGCTCCAATTCATCAAGTGGCAATTGTCGTACCTACAACCAGCATATAAATGCAGGCAAGTTAGATGACTCACCTTTTTAAAGATATTACCTTCTCTAATGGATAAGAACACCTGATAAACAGAAAATAGAGAAAAATTATAAATTTAAACATCTCATGATTTCATGATACCTCCAATGTAACAGATTGCAATGGTCGAAAACAGACATTAGCTTTCAGTTGTCCCTTCTGCAAGGAAAAAGACAATAATTTCTCATTCTGTGAGTTCTCTTCAGAACTAGGCTGTAACGGCCCTACAAGCTCCACTGCCAGACTTTCATCTGGTCTACCTGTAGCATCCAGCTGCACCACCACAAATGAGCAAAGATTTGAGAACAACTTAGCAAATATCAGAAAAGAAGCAATTATCTCGTATGTCGATACCCTCAGCCTCCATACTTCAAATCTATTTAATTATCACTACACACATTAACAAATCAGTCTCTGTATACATCACATAGTCCCTAATGTAGCACAGGCAGAGATTTATCTACTATGCAGAGTGCAGACATACTAAATCTTATAAAGAAACACAGTACTCTTTTCAAGAAATAAAGGTCAAACCTAAATAAGAAAGCCCTTGAGGGTAAGAAACACTGTCCACTAGTATACTTAAACGGCAAACAATTATGCGAGAATTTATATTCCAAACAGGGATGGAAGAGAAGAACGTAAATTATCAAGCAAGTTTCAGCTGATTAAATTCTTAACAAAGAATTCTTCAAAATAAAATTCCAAACTCTTTTTGCTACTAGGATAGATGTGAGTCATGTGACAACACAAAAGATTGGAGGAAATGCTTGATAATATTCTTGGTTCTATTCTCAAAAGTAGAGAAAAGAAAACAGAATGAAAAGGAAGCCCATCAGAAATTACTATTTTAGAGAAATCTGGAAGCTACAAAATGAGACAACCAGAAGATCGCCCTTAAATTATTATGTTGTCACAGCTAATTTATAAAGCCACTTAAATAGAGCATTTCATGCTTTTCAAGTTCTTTGAACAATCCAGAACAGCAAGACTCTTTCATTAACAAATAAAACGATAGTTGCATAAACAAAAACATTGATTCTAGAAATGTCTTATTTTAATATAATACTTGTTAGGCATTACCTTGATACGATCTCGTGAAATACTCAATGGCCCAACCAACTGCGGAGCCAGCGTCAACTGATTCAGTTTAAGACCTGAAACTGACACCTCCCCAACAAGACTTTGTTCGTTTCCTTTATCAGTTATTTCCATATGTTGCATGTTCTCAGAATCAAAATGCTGCACTGTAGATAGACTACATGGCTTAAGAACCTTTCCCTGAAATTTTATTTTCCCAGTTGCTTTCAAATGTGTGGGTCTTGGAGAATCAAAAGGGTAAGAGACCAGACTGAAAAACTCAAAACCACGCAAGCGTAAGTCCAAATCAACACCTTCAACAGAAAATGGTATTGGACCCTTTACATCAGACTCTTTTCTGTTTATCCAGTAATCATCAGGATAAGATGTTTGAACCTCAGTGTACAATTCAAAAGCAACAGACGAAGAACTAACAGTGATACAATCATGGGAGATCATGATATCTCCTCGAGCATCACTAAATGACCCTTCTGCTTTTGGTGCAATCCATTTAATGTCAAACCTCCTATTTTCAAAAAGAAAGGCCAATAAGCCAAATTTCAACATAATCAACACCCATTAAAGACAAACAGAAATTGAAGAACATGAAACCGTTAAATGCTCTCATCAATGAACCAGAATTAACAATACGGAAGCTGAAGCTTACGGTCTCAAAAGAGATCCAGAAAGTTTTGTCTCTCCACTTAAATCCCCTAATTTGATCGGCATCAGTTGAAGGTAATCCGGTATATAGCGATGTGCAATTTTATCAAATGACAAATTTCCGGAGAAATTTACATCTATTGCTCTATCATCCACCTCACCCTGTGAAAATAAAGCATTTTACATCATAAAGAAATAACCCTAAAATAAAGAAGATGATGATTAAACAAAAATGAAGACTATGATTTATTTTCCCAGCCAGTCAGGATACGACTGATACGAGTTTTGAATTCTAAGGTAGACAACAACTGCAGATCAGAAGAGCCACACTGATGATTAAACTCACAGCATTAAAATCAATAAATAAGAAAATCAAATCACCCAATACAAGATTGGACAAGAAAAATGACATTCCGCAAGCAACATTATAATGCATCCAAGTTACCAATCAAGCACCACCATTCAGACATCACAGTAACACAACCTAGGTGAAAAATATAAGTTTAGACAGGTTCCATCTCAGAAACAGTTATATACCTCCGGGCAAATCCATGCATTCCCTGCCCCACGAATTTCACCACCATCAACAAGGCTAGCTCTAATTCCATACAAATCAGCCACCTATCACATGCAAAGCAGCCTACTTTAACAATTTAGACATGCAATCAACTTCTTAAAAAAGAGGGGGGGAAAAGCACTTACGCAGTTATCAGTGTTAAAAGTAAAGTTAGCTGATACATATGAAAACGGAACACGGTCAAATGCCGCCACAGCACCATCCTCCTTGCTTTTCAACATTGCTTCCAGAGCAGCAGATACAGGAACATCAGAAACAGAATAAGCCATCTTTCTAGAAACCATTCCACTTCCCACAAATATAGGTGCATCTAATGGGCCTTGACAGTTAAACACAGCAGTTACAGAACCAGCCAACTGCATTCAGTTAAAAAAGAACATAAAAGTAAGGACTATTAACTCTTCTCACATTCAATTTGACTCCATGGAGCTGTTCTCATACCATTTTCAAATTCCTTTTATAGAATTTCTGGACTCCTTGTAAATTTTTACTTTTGGGTTGAGTTCAGGTTTATGATTACTCATTTACCAGAATTTTTCACTATCTCAACATATTATTATATTGAAATTGTAACAATTAATCAAATTACCATAGTCCAAGGAGAAGTAAAATAAATAAGGTACAAGAGGAACTAAATTACTACTTTGTACTAATAGCAAAAAAAATGCTTAGACAAAATAACAGCATACACAAACACACACACGTACATAATCAAGATATCATACCGGGAAAAGCAAAGGCTTCATCTTGAAAGTTTTCATCAAAGCATTTACTTCCACACAAGGAACCTGAAATTCAGTATGATACACATATTAATAGATAAGCTGCAAGAAAAACAAATAAAATACAGCCAGCTGCTGGTTTAATCTCAAACTAAATGCCACATATTCGAAGTCATGATCTTCTATGAGAAGAGAATAACACTTACTTATAAGTGCCCTCATTGATCACAACATTCCATATGGTTCAAAGTAACTATAGAAGCTTAGAATGATCATGACAGAAACTGACCTGAATGATACATATTCATTCAGCATTTTTTTGAAACAGAATAATATTTTTATCATTTTTCCATATTTGAATTCCATTCCACACACATCACCAGTATCAAATTTATGTTGAAACCTATATGCTAAAACATCCACATTCAATAAAACAGTGATAGACCATACCTGGCACATCAGATGAAACTCCCCTTCCTCAGGATGAATGCCAAAATCTCCTGAAGCTTCTAAAGGAACACTGCCAAACCAACCACTTGCATTGTGTAGGAATATTCTTTGACCACGGAAACATAAACTTGTTGAAATATCCTACAACCAATGCATGCATGATACAATAAAATATTCAAAACTTCTAACCATGATAGACTGACTACAATGATTTCAGAATATATAATTTTGAACCTCGCATTGCACAGACATAAAGGAATCAGATGGAAGCAAGATGATAATAAATAACAGGGGCCAGCAAATTTCTTTGTAACAGTTACAATATCCTTCAAAGATAGTGCCATCTCATTTCTCTCCATTTCCACTTTTCCAGTAATAAAATGTAGGCCGTGAAAGAAGAATTTCTTACATCCTTGCACCCAATTCCCTCCTTTCCTCGAGGACACCCAAATTTTTTTAGTTATAGTCTAATGGCAACTCAAATCTAGAGGTGACAGAAAAACTCGAATTGGGCCCGGTTTTTATTAATAAAAAATATATTTTTTAATTATATAAATACATTTTTTAATTCTTAATATATAATATATTTATAACTAAATTTTTAAGGTCCAATCTAGAAAAAAGAATTAAAAACATTGAAATTCTTAAGTTTTTCATATTTAAGTATTAAAAAATCTTTTAAAAAATAGTTTTTTTCCCAAAAATAAAACTAAAAAAAATCATTTTTCAAAAGTCCGGCCCGACAACATCCAGGCCCAGGCCAGGCTTGGCAAAGTCTGGACCCAACCCGGCCAAGTCCGTTGCCACTCCTACTCATTTCCCTCCCCACCAATATGAGCAGAGTTCAAGCCTAGACCTTTTGCGTCTACTCATGAGATATTACCAATTGAATTAACTGGTATCCACCAAAGAACACCAAAATAAAAGAAATACTTCCGTGATAATAACTATCTCTTCCCTTCCATGAAATTTTCTCTACACTTGTACCCACATTCAATGTCTTGAAGAAACTGACATTCTCATTTATGACTCATGTGCCCCCTTGATCAGTAGAGGGACAAATGTGTTTACGGATAATAATGAAATTAAAGTTGCTTCAAAATATAAAATATATTTTCTTCATGCCACAACATTCACGCACTGACTTGTACCTACATGGCCTTAAAAAGCCCTTAAAGCCACCAGGAATCAGCTACCCAACAAAATAATCCTTTTATAAGTAGCTAAAATTGGAAAACTACGATTGTATACACTGTAAGAGATTTCTTTGTGGAGAGGGGAGGAAGCAAACATCTGAGATGAAATGGAGCTAGGACATACAGAAAACGAAGATGGAGCATCATATATTTGAAAGGCCAATCCTGTTATGTCAAGTTGTCCATGAAGATTTGGAAATGTCTCCCCCGTGGACATGCATATGTGAACCTACATAGAGAAAAGGTACAAAAGGCGAAAGGCAATTAATAATTTGGCTAGGATGCTTGCTTAAAAATTTGAAATAAAAGAGAAAACTCAAAGAAAATTACAAAAAGAAATATCCTTATGGAGTTAAAAGATCGTAGTTTATTCCCATTAAAGTAAAAGAAAAAATCATCAAATATCTTCATGACTTGTCGAGTAATACACTAATGAAGCTCTGCAGCCTATGCCAAACCATCCTATTGAAGTTTATTTTTCAAAACTAATTCAGTTCCTCCAGTATACAGACCTTGGCAGACTATACATAATCCAAAAAGAGATACATCTAATAGCTGGCTTGCAAGAAGCAATAATTCTGGTACAAAGACTTTCACAAGGTACATATGAAGCTCAATTTTTTTTTCCCAAATCATCTGAAGAATACTTATAGGCTTATAGCATAAGACAGGGCTCTAATAACCATCCAAGAGATTGAGATCTCATCTAGCATGGTTTGCAGTTTGAAAGACCTACTAGCATACATTTTTAACAAGCAAAACATGTGCAGCAATCAAAACTGTCAATCTCGCAAAATCAACTAGATATTTCTCAAATGCCGAAGTCGAAAAAAATAGCAGAAGGAAAGAAACAAGACCATGATAACTGGAGAAAAGACTAATCACCAAATCAGGTTTGACATAAGAGTGAAAGCATATGAAAGAACTCCAAATCGAAATATCTATGGCCACACCATGAGGTTTAAACTCTAAACTTGTGCTACTTTCTAATATAGTTCTGAAACTGTTGAATAAAGCAACTAAATGGCAGTTAGAGAAGCACCTCACCAGTAGCTCTCCCCTTAGACCATGTGATCGGAATTTCTAAAATCCTTTCAAAAAGCTGCAAAAGAAACAAACACGAAACAAGACACAATAAATATCCATCATCCAGGTTGCAAAGTCAGTTTCTTAGCAATTCTAATTATACAACACATTCACAGTATACCTTACCGGAACAAATAAATTCACAATTTTTAAATTGCAGTGCCATTTCTGCTCTATACTGTCTACAAAAACATCTGCAGACAACCACCCACCATCTCCAGAAACTGTATCTGATCTCCACATCTTACAGTTGCCACTTAGTTGTACATGCACTCGGCCATAGTGATTCTGAAACTTCACATGTCCACTGGCATTCTCCATCTCTCTTAAAAGCGCATGTAAATGGAAAAAAACTAAATTAACACACAGTTTTATGAAAATGATAAGGTTTGATGCCCATCTAACTAGCTTGATGTTACTCTAATGACAGAGGAAAAGCATCAATATTCAATATGCACGGAAAGCAAAAAAAAATGTCAGAAATAAACATTAAACCTGTACATAGTTACAGAGTAAAATAGCAATTTAGCAGGGGTAGACAGATACACCAGATCCCTTGTGCCAGGCTGATAATGCAATTTATTTCCAAATTCCAATGCCCTTGCAAGTAACTAAGCCTCCGCAGTTTTTTACAACCAGAAATAGAGGAATAGAGAAGTACAATAAGGAACCGTTTAATTCAAGGGAAGGCCTTATAACTAAGCTTTGGCCCATCTTTCAGGCTTGTGCATCCTCATATACCTACCAAAACTGAGAAGCACGTCTGATTTAAATGGACTATGAACTTTTCCTGCAAGTTCGAGGGTCGGGACTTTAAAGGGCATCTATTGCAAGGGCCAACAATAGCTCATTTTTGAAGTTTTTGGGCTTGGCCAAATAAAATATTTCTTTCATTAATTTACGTCACAGCCTAGAAATTAATAATTGTTGAACTAAGCTATCAAATATCCGGAAGGGAATAAAATCACTAACAGTTCCCAGTCCCACAGCCTTATCCTTGCTTTCAAGGTCAACCCCATCACGACCACCTTTCCCATTCACATCCTCAGGCATGATGTCAGCAGAATTGCACATTTATTGAAGGCCTTAAAGAAGCCTCTCTATCTGGAATTCTTTGACTTAACCAACACCAATATCCTTGCTTTTTGTGCATGATTACTTGAATTCTTTGACTTTGAATAATAATATTAAACTCTTACCTAATTAGTATTTTATGAAAATATGAAAAGGAAAAAAAATTGCAAAAGAAAGAAACCCTTAATCACTGTTCTAAAACACCCCGCCTAGCGGCGTGTTTAGGCTCAGCGGCCTATGGCCGACGTGACTGGCCCCAAATCATTGGTAGCTTGGCCCCAAATCGTTGGGACCAGGCGTTTGTCAGAATGGCGGCATTTTATGCCCATTCTGGCGAATTTCGTCATGAAGGCGATCAACAACCGTTGACCAACGCAGAATTTGAAATTGATGCTTTTTTCCGACCGGATTTTACATCATAACCTTAACCTTAATTTCACAAAATCAACTCTCATCAATTTCATAAAACCTCAATGTAAAACATAAACGCTAATTTTTTTAATTTTTTATAGTTTCTCATCAAATTGACTCTCTATAAATCTTAACTATTACTCAAACGATATTTCCCTATGATTAATTTTTCCAAATCACACCAAAACTTAAACCTAATAATGGAAATCCTCAATTTCCGATTAATTTCCTAGGCCTCGCCTAGGCGCTTGGAGCTGGGTCGCCACCCAACTAGCGCTTAGCACCACTGCGCGTTTTAGAACATTGACCTTAATTTGAAAGATTTATGTCATCCTGATCCAAAACAAGATGACAAATTTTGTTGTGCTAGTATTTGTTTTTTTCAATAATATAAATGATATCCAAGGATTCCATATAAAAATAAAAAATAAAAAAGATGTAACTTACGATAATTACAAAGAAAAGAGAGAGATAAAACCCAAATTCTTGACAACAAAAGAAGTTTAGCAAAAGTTAAGAGGAGCCCGATTTACAAAAATGAGCACAGTTACAGGCACAGCTGAGATTTGTGGTTCTGGTTATTGTATGGTGTTTTATAATGTTACGGCTTTACTAATTTCCCTTTTAACAGCAACAGAAAACATAATTTGTATTTTGAATTCACAATTAAACAAAAAAAAAAAGGAATGATTTGATGATGGTTCTCACCTAGGCTCCCTATCACCATACGCAAGCAACATTAGTGTTCCGCCTTTGAAATGAACAGAATCCAGTGTAACTGGAAGCATCTTCCCGATGCCTTCATTCTGCACCATATAGACCCCATCAACAAGTTCAGCAACAACATCTTCAACATTTGGAGCCAGGCCTGACTTCATCTCTTTAAAGGGAGCAAAAAGATCAGACAGTAATTCCCTCACATTTCTCGAAAAAGAGAGTAAGCTTGATTTCAAACCCAGCGGCCAAACAGAAACTAAATCAGACATTGTATCTCGAGGCTCAGAATTTATGAAAGTCGGAATCTCAGATGCATGTACCCCTAGACTCTCCGGTGAATTGTCCTCCATAGATTTATTTCCAGAATCAACCACCAAATCCTCAATGTTTATGTTACATTTATTTGTCTCAGTAGCTCCTACAACATTGGGAACCGATGGCAAATTGTCACTGATCTTTATAACTCCACTAAGTCTACTTACAGTCATAAGAAATGGATCACGTATGAATTCAAAATTATTTAATAAACCATTGGCATTTTTGTTTGCAGTACGAGGATGAATTTTTGCATCCTCCTGTTGTTTTCCATTCAGGTTATCAGCCAGTAAATGATCTTGACTACTAGTCACATCAACATAAGTGACAGCACCAGTATCACCCTTGCTGTTCACCAAAATGTTGTCAAAGTTCAATACATCATCATTTGTAGATGCCTGTGAGGGTTCATCAGATTTCCCTTGTATTAGACCATGGAAATATGCTTGTGCTGCTGATGCACTACGCTCAAGGATTCGTCTTTTGGCAGTAACACCAGCTACAGACATATCACTTCCATTTGCCTTCTTAAACTTGTGCTTTTTTGGTCCTTTTATCACGTTAGACCAGAGCTTTAGTCCTGAACCAGGAATCTTCACGCCAAATGATTTCTCCAACTCCGCATGCTTCATGTCGTAATCAACACCTGTGTCCATGCAATGATGATCTCTCCAATGAATCTTATCATCCATGCATTTAAAATTCTCAAAGATAGCTAGTTTTGTTGAATGACTTGCCTCATGCAAAGCTTCATCCTTGAGTTGGCATGAAGTATTCTCAGAAAAAATATAGCCTACCTCTGCAGCTTCCCTAGCCATATCATCCCTATCTCTGTACCAGTGAACAGTTGCTTCCTCTCTGGCAAGCCTCCTGGTTTTTGTACGATAATCAATCCCTTCTTCACTGGAGAAGTGCCTCTGTAGACCACCACCGTCAGATACGGGTAACCCTAACCAAGTAGAATCCTTTTTTTGCACAATCATAACTGTTGGATGAGACAAAACTGCATCAATAACTATCTTTCCCCTCCTCAAACTTGCAAAGGGACGAATACGAAGTTTCATAGTGGGTGCCTCGCCACAAGAAAACTCCTCACTGTAAGGCCCAATTGAGCACGACTCCAATGTAATGCTCAAAGGTGAAACTCTTCGAACCTTGCCAAAATCAATCTCGCGCTGGATATATTCACTAAGCATTGAACGAACTGAAGGTAAAAGCTTTGCTTCAAAAAAACTCTTTGCTTTTCTCTGCCCATACCATACCAATAAGCACACCCCAGATAATACAGCTACAAGAATAGAACACCTCACTAATAACAACCCCTCTCTCCATAATGGTCCCAAAGACTTCACAAGAGCCTTACTTCGCACAAGGGGTTCTTTCACACAATTCACCACCAGTCCATTTCTCGATCCAATGGATTTCCTCAATAACTCTACATTATTCCCACAAAAATGTGAAAACTTAACCGCTTGAGTTATCCAATCATTCTGGTTTTTCTCACACTTACACTTGCGAGAAACCCTTCTCGCATATTTCCTTCTATCCAAATAAAGAGAATTGCCAGTGTTTCTACCATTTAACGAGCTATACAGTACATTGCCAAGAAATGGGCAGTGAAGTTTCCCACTCATTTTTATAAAATAACTCTAGAACTCATCTGATGACCAAGACTTGTTCTCAGTCCCCTATCAATTCAAATTATGGCAGGGTAAATAAGCATTTGAACCCTACGAAAGTAGAAAAATCACATTAAAATTACAATAAACAAATGCATCAAATACAACCAGAAAAATTATATTCACAACAAGGTGTTTGTTAAATTGTCATACAGAAAAGGCAACATAATATACATAATTATGGTTTATATTTTATACCGCCTGAATTACACGGAAACAAAAATGTTTAAAAAGTAACTGTA